>RJWJ010023079.1:0-26200 GCA_004363605.1 Indri indri
ACTGTTGGTTCTCATGGCTGCGAAGCATTCAGCAGCACAGCCTCAGAAAAATGTCCTCCTTCCTGGCCACATGATGGTGCACTTTCCTCACTCACTGACAACTCAGGTGCTGGGGCGGAGTGATGAGCCAGGCAGCTGCAGGGGAAGCGGCTTCTGTTCACAACACTGAGAGCCCAGCAGGTTTGAGGGAGCTTGTCATGGGTCCCCATAGACTGTGGGAAACTTGTGCACTGGCCACTGTGGGAACTTCCCCACTGAGGGGCTTGTGTTGCCCTTATATTTTATGGATCTCAAAGAGCACTTTCCAAAGGCACAGTGGGGGCAGGTTCTCATTTATTAGTGTCATCCTGGCTGTGCCCTGGGCAACTATCAGACCAAAATCAAAACACCCTGCAACTTCACCATCTGGGGAGGGTGTCAGGTGTCACTCTGTTACTTAAATGGGGCATAATTGGGGACGTCTGAAAGCGGGGGCTAATGCCCTATGGGGAGCAATTGTTCTGAGACTTTAAGCCGAAATTATATCCTGTTGCCCAAACCTGGAAATTGTCGCTTCATTCTAATTAATTAACAGCAGTATTATTAATTTTTACAGAGAATATGCATACAACTCAGAAAAAATCCAAATTAACCAATTATTGACCACCCCACCACTATGTATGGATGGCTGATGGCTGGGACAATGATATCGATTGTCTTCAAAAGATTTATATATCTAGTTAAGGGAAATACTAAAACGAACAAGCATTTATTGAACATATACCGTGTGCTAGGCACTCTGCTAGGTGCTCGATATGCATCTTTCATTTAGTCCTTATAACAGCCCTATGGCATAGGTTTACGTATTGACTCAGAGAGGTTAGGTAACTTGTCCAAGATCACTCAGCTAGTTATGGAGGAACTCAGATTCATATTCACGATGTGTGATACCTGGTCTCATGATCATAACCTCCCCACCCAGAGACACCTAAGAAAACATGGGGCCCTATTTGGAGGTCCAAAATTTGGAATGCAGCCAGCTTGGGACTGTGAGAGTGAGGAGATGCATTTTCTGAAGATGTCACTTCCTATTTCTCTCCTCTTTTGTTTCTACTACCTATAGATACCCCATGGTGCTCCCCCATCAAGGTGAAGTATGGGGATGTGTACTGCAGGGCACCTCAAGGAGGATACTACAAAACAGCCCTGGGAACCAGGTGTGACATTCGCTGCCGAAAGGGCTATGAGCTGCATGGTTCTTCCCAGCTGATCTGCCAGTCAAACAAACGGTGGTCTGACAAGGTCATATGTAAACGTAAGTAGCCCAGCCCTGTGTTGGGTCCTCAGGGACAATCAGGACCAAAGTTCTTTTGCTCTGAGGTTGGGGCTTTTCACTGACCATAGAGGAGAAAACTTGAGAGCAGAGGCCAGTGGGTTTCCAGGATATGGTGGAAATGAGATGGCTCCTTTCAGGGAGAGCGCCTATTGTTTGCTGAGCATTGCACATACATTCCATTTTGCAACAACACTATCAGTGTGGGTGCCATTATTTTAACTTCCATGTCAGGGAAACTGAGGCATCGGGGCTGCAGCCATGGGATCCAGACTGTGCAGACTATGAAACGGGGTGACTATAATGGACACCTGTCAGTGTTTCACCCAGATCTCCTGGACGCCCTTTCACTAGTTCCATGTATCTGCCTCCTCCAGCTTCTGAATGCTTTGTTCTTAAAGACTTGCACCTTCAGCCTTCCTTGGAGGAAGAAGAAACTTTGCTCCTTCAGAAAACTGCGCTCTCTCTTTCTCTCTCTGGAAAGCATCTCCCATGGGTAGCCTGTAGCTGCCCAGTGACTAACTGGTAAATGATTATGAAAGCCCACCATCCTTGCCTGGGGGTAGGACAGACTGAGCTGTCACTCCAGAGCTCCTCTGAGGCATCAGCCTGAAGCTGACTTTGCCGGAGATCTCACCTTGCTTGGCTTCCTCCCTTCCCTGTCCTGCTTCCCCCACCCCTCACTGACCTCCCCTGGGAGCACTTTCTTCCTAAACCGCTTGCACACAAATCTGTATCAAAGGGTCTGCTTCTGGGGAACCCAACCTATGATAGTGGCTTAGCTGGGATGTCAACCCAAGCCCATCCGACAGGAAACTTGCTGTCTGTTCTGTGTGACATACAGCCACGTATTGTTTCTCTAATTCCATTTGTTGTATTTACATTAACTTTTCACCCTATGCTTTCAGAGGTTCTGGGCTCTGAAACTCTACAGACAAAAGCTAAGAAATATTGAGTATCTGATTTTTTTCTTTTTCAGAAAAGCGATGTCCTACCCTTTCCATGCCAGCAAATGGAGGGTTTAAGTGTGTAGATGGCGCCTACTTTAACTCCCGGTGTGAGTATTATTGTTCTCCAGGATACACACTGAAAGGGGAGCGGACAGTCACATGTATGGACAACAAAGCCTGGAGCGGCAGACCAGCCTCCTGTGTGGGTAAGAAAATGTCACCACCCTCAGGAGACACATGCTTTGGGAGGAGCACGATTAGTGGATTTTAAAGGGAGCATTAGTATTTTGTATGTGAAGCACTAGCTTTGCTTTCAGTAGCTGTCTTCATCACTGGTTCTCTGGCTCAGCCCCAGACCTAAGCTCAGTCTTTATCCTAGAGCAGACTTCTTGGATAATGGCTTCCATCTGACTTTTGTCTCTTTCTTGGTTTGCTATTGAGGCAGCCACAGGCTGGCAGAGGCGTGGCACACTCCTCCTGATTTAATTCAGGGGTCTGTCCTGTAATATTGAGCAGAGTTATTGACACTTGCAGGGACAGTCCTGCAGAGAGCGACTGTGTGTCTTCCAGTGGGAAGACAGACATAGGTCCTTTGTCACCAGCTGTAGTGGCCAGCAAGCACTTAGTTTGCTTAGCTGGAAGGGATTTGGATATTTTACCTTACTTTGGGTTTATTGAGCAGGGAGTGGTTCTCATGGTGTAGTCTTGGGAAGAGCAGGAGCAGCAGCATCCCCTGGGAACTGCTTAGAAATGCAAATTCTCATCCCTCCCCCACACCTGCTGAGTCGGCAACTCTGGGGTGGGGCCCTGGCATTTATGCTTTAATGAGCCCTCCAAGGATTCTGAAGTGTTCAAACAGAGAGCCACTGACCTAAGGCCTGCTTCTCTAACTTTACTGTGCATAGGAATCCTCTGGGGACCTTGGTAAAAATGCAGATTCCAATTCAGCAGGTCTCGGGGCTCTAGAGCAAGGTTTTTGAACCTGGGCACCATGGGGGCCAGATAATCGTTGTGAGGTTCTGTCCTTTTCACTGTGCAGCATCCTTGGCTTTTACCCACTAGGCACCAGTAACACACTGCACCCCACCCCAAGTTGTGACAAGCAAAAATGTCCCCAGATATTGTCAAATTACTCAGGCTGGGGGAGAGGAGAAAAATCCCCCCCATCGAGAGTCACTGACCGCCCCCCCCCCCCGCCATTGAGAGTCACTGGTCTGTGGCAGTGGATCCTCACCCTGGCTGCTGATTAGAATCTATTGGGTAACTTTTAGAGCCTACCCATGCCTGGGCCCTACCTAGAGATTCTGATTCAGTTAGCCTGAGGCCAGGGGTGTTATAAAAGCTTTCCAGGTGGTTTTCATGTGCACCTAAGCTCCAGGACCATTGTCCAAGATCAACATCACCAGAGAAGTTGTTAGAAATGGAAATTCCCAGCCCACCCCCACCCCCACTCCCAGACCTGCAGGATTAGAAATTCTGGGGTAGGGTTTAGCAATCTGTATTTTTAGAAACCCTCCGGGGTATTCTGATGCACGCTAAAGTTTGAGAACCTGCTTTAGAAAGCCAAATTTAGAAAGTACCTTTATACTCAAAATATTGCCCTGGACCAGCAGCAGCAGCAGCAGCAGGAAGGAGCTTGTTAGAAATGTAGAATCCTGAAACCCACTCCAGATCTTGCAAATCAAAGTCCACATTTTGAGAAGATCTCCAGGGGATTGGTATGCCCTTTACACGTTGAGGCATACTGCTCTAGGGTGGTGGTTTTTAACACTGGTTGCCACTGGAATCTGAATCTCCTGGGAACTGGTATTTTTTGAAGCTCTTCTGAGTGGTTGAGAACTACTGTCCCAGGGGATCATTTACTGATAAACTATTAGAGCTGCCAGGACCTGCCTTTAGAGAATATTCTAGTCCAATTCCCTCATTTTACAGATGAGGCCTGAGAGGTCACTTGACTTGCTTGAGGTTGCGTAGGGACAAGCCTGGGACTACAACTGCAGGTTCTCAAGCCTAAAGTCCTGAATCTAGGGATATCTCTGGTACTAAGGTGCTAGGGTGGCTGGCCATAGGAGCCTGGCTCCTGCCCTGCTTTGATCTACCCATCTCCAGATAATCATTTAGCTCAGTCTGCTAATGTGCCTTACCTAAAAGACTCCTTTCTGAACACTCAGTATCTGGGGCAGTTAATTCAGGAGTAAGACTGAAATCTGATATAATCTTCTGGGGGCCAACATGAGACAACTCGCCTGGGCTCCATGCCAGGGATATCTTTATGATGGCACCTTTGTCTACTATCTTCCCTGGCAGCATCAACCATTCTTACTCTGAAGTTATGTGGTAAATGAACTATAGCAAAGGGACCAGGCTGAAGATGTGATCAAAATTCTTCTGTATCAGAGTCACGGCCTGGACCATACCTTGTGTCTGTTTAACAAGAACAATAGGTCCGAATAAATACTCAGCTAACTAACTCAGTTTTATTCTGGGCTTCTCTTCTTCTAGCATTTAGGTAAGCATTTGTATTGGTCAGTGATCAGGAAAACAGAAACCACTCTAGGTATTTCAGACAGAGGGAGATTTAATATAGGGACTTGGTCACAAAAGTATAAGAAGAGCTGGATGAGGAAAAGAGGAAAAATGCTGTTCCCACAGATTAGTTACAGCAGGAAGCCATTATGAACCGAGGGCTGGAGGAGCAAAAGCGGTCTGGTTACCCAAAAGTCCATAAGCTCACACTGATGTTGAAATTTCTATAACTGACACTGTGAGAAGGAAGTCAGGAGGTCTGAAAACCCTCATTGAAGCTGCTACCAGAAGCATAATGGCTTCTACCTCCTTCCTGCCTTCTAATCTCATAAGAGCACCTCCCATTGGCAAACCTATCTGGCTACCCCTTGGCAAAGGAATCTGTGGAAATGTAATTTTGAGACTTTAGTCCTGGCAGTAAAGGGGAGATTATAGAAAACTAACTACCAATAGAATATTTGGTACCTGTTTCTGAGGTTTCTGACTTCTCCTGCTGAATCTCGTAGTGCCCATTGAAAAGAAGACTGCAGAGCAGTCCTGGTCAACTGGTGCAGGCAGAATGGTGCTGAGAGTGTGAACTCTGGACATGCTCCTCTTGAATGACATGGCCTAAAGTCAGATGTTCAGGTCAGAAGGGCACCTCATAGATGTTGCTTTCAGTATCTCCCCTGTGATTTGGTATGTGCAAGCTAGCTCTTCAAAACAAACCAAAAAAAAAAAAAATTGAATCTCTACTCCTTCATATTGGAAGGGGCAGAGGTAATGGTGGGAGGAGAGGAAAAGCTCAAAAATCTTTCTGCTAAGCAAGATTTGGCAGAGTCCTCTAGGGATCATACTGTTCAGATTTCTAGATTGTGTAAAACAATGGAAAGAAAATGCTGATTGTTCTCAAAAGGCAACAAGCATGTCCTAAACCGGACCAGATGGGCCTGGAACCTTCCCAGAGGGAGAGAGAATGAACCCCAATTTCAGGGGATTTATCTTACAATTTGCCAGGACAAGGTTCGGGCATATTTGGGGAAAGGGATAATGTGCATGCAATTAGGTGGGAGTGGCAAAAAGGGGTAGAGTGAGCATGAGAGTTTAGAGCTTCCAGAAAAAAGAGAAAAGTACACAAAGCAAGCAAGCAATTCTTTCTTTGATTTTAGTGACAGACAAGCTGGAGTTTGTCCATAGTGAATTTACTCCTGGGGTATCATTTACTCTTTTGGCTTTAAATGTATTAAATTAGTTTAATAAATTTGTTTTTGCATTGGCAGGGCTAGGGGGTCCTTTTGCTGTTTTAGAGCCTCGGCCTATTTTAGGAGCTGACACATGGTGGCTGAGTAGTTCCCAGATTTCCACACAACCTTGAGCAGTGCATCTTGGCCAGAGCTGTGATGAGTGCTGACAAAGTTGCCCCAGTTCTCTTCCAGACCAGAAGGGAAGAGAGCAGACTGGGTTTACTTTTGACTCTGAGGTGGTTAGTTCTGTGGTCTGGCTAATTTGAAAGTACCATGAGTTAAAATTAATTCTCTTATGTAGACCATACTCTGGCAGTGGACTCAAATTCATGCTTATTTCAGAAACAGATACAGATAAAAATAAGTCAATTTAGGAGAAAAAAACATACTGCAAATTGTGGAAGGGTAAAGTATTTAAAGAGCCACAACTTCCATTGATATAAAAGAAAAACCACTTAGGATGTAACCACTATTGTTTTGGGGGACTATTTTTTCTTTATTTCCATTTTCAGTTATTTTTTGTTACATTGGCATTTAGATAGAACAATGAGCAGTTGGAATTACAACAAGTCCTCATTTAGAGACCAGATTTTGAGTAGAAACATGATCTCTCCTTTAGACCAACACTTCTTCCTAGGCCAAAGCAGAAAGAAAAAAACAATGGACAATAAAAACCCAGCAAATGTTTCTTGACATGCAGAGAGTACCCATTTAATTGCTTTAACAAAGGACAATGTACAAACCAACTTGGTTTTTGGAATTGCTCTCTTCTTATTTTATATTTTCTACAGAGTAGAATAAATAGAGATTTATTAACAGAGATGAAATTCTAGAATAAAAAAATTTCTGAGACTTAAGATATGCAAATTGATGGCATACTTTTCTTGCTTTCCAACTGTCCAACAGCTAGTTTACCTAGTGGTCCATAAGAATGTTTGCTGGGCTGCGTTGCATTATTCAGTTGATGATACAAACATTAGTGGGGCTAAGAACAAATATATCAGTTCACTGTTTCAGATTATCTTAAATTGTGCAAACTTTTTCCTGGGTTGACAAATACACATTCTTTTGCAAGCTTTCAGGAAGCTAGTTTGAGCTTTAAAATAACTTGATTGATTGAGATACTGATCTACTTTTTACCTTCCATGATTTGTTAGTACAAACTAAACAGGTAAATTTTTAGTGGTCCTCTCTAATATAAACATATCACCAGTGAGTTTCTAGTTGAGCTTCTTTTGGTGAAGATGGTGGTGACTTTTGGAGACAAGGTCTCAGTATGTTGCCCAGGCTGGTCTCGAACTCCTGGGTTCAAGTGATCCCCCCACCTCAGCCTCCCAACTGGCTGAGACTACAGGCTCATGCCACTGTGCCTGGCTAAGATGGCGACTTTTAATTGTGGATTTCACTGCTTTCCTTCTTGCCTCTTTTGTCCTTTTTGGAAAGTTCTCTGAATTTTAATATGGTGCCAAAGAAACAGAACCCCTTCCTAGAGCCATCCACAGGGATTACACTCTGGCTAGGGGAAACAAACAATTGCGCAAGTTTTCAATGGCTGGGTTTGCTCTGCCTTTGGCAGTCACTCACTTCCTATGCCCCTGTGAAACAGACTTTTCCTCCCTTCAGCACCAACCTCAAACTATTTTATATTTGTATCAGTGATTTATTGCTATTGCTGCACAACAGACCACCCAAAACTTAGTGGTTTCAAACAACGTTATTGCTTTTGGTTGGAAATTTGGGCAGGACTGCATGGGGACAGCTCGCCTCTGCTGTACATAGTAATGGATGAGGTGACTGACTGGGGTTTCAGGATCCAATGTGGCTTCACTCACGTGTCTGGTACGTCAGTAGGGGGAAGCTGTACCGGCTGGGGGTCTGGCTGAGTCTCGTTCTCTCTCTCTCTCTCTCTCACTTTATAATTTATCTTCCTCACTGTGTGACCTCTCCAGTCACTCAGACTTCTTTAGATGGTAGCTGTCTTCGAAGATGGTGAAAGCAGAATGGGCCAGAATCTTTAAGGGCCTAGGTCTGGAATTAGCATAGGCCACTTCCCTTGCATTTTATTGTTACTTGTCAGCCAAGACATTGTTCTTTTGAACGTCTTCCTTGTTTCCACCACCTACCTGGTTAGATGTGTCAAGGATTCATTCCCAGGAAAAGAGCTCTGCTTCTCAAATAAATAGTAGTTGATACAATGCAATATATTTTTCATATTTTGTATGCAGAGAGGAAACTGGAGCACAGAGAAGGGAGACAGTTTGTCAGATGTCTCCAATGAATGGGGCAGAGAGCAGAGGCCAGGATTTTCACTGAGGTCTTCAGGGTTTCCACACAATGACTGGCTCTGCAGGCATCCTGACTCAACAGGGAATAGTAATTATGTTTCTATAGTAACTTTATTCCTTTCATTCATGGAAATGTACAATAACTTATAAAAAGATATGGTGGCCGTGGCTGGGTAATAACAGACTTAGGTCTTTGGAGCATCAGTTGAAGGGCAGGCCAGCTAATCTCATCAGCTGAGAGAGGACACAGCCGCTTGAGGGTGCATCAGAATCGAGTCCTGCTGCTGCCCTAAGGACTGTTGGGGAAGCTGTGCGGGCCATCACAAAAGACATGTGTGCAAAGGTTGGAGGAAAACGCTAGTCAGCAGCAGGCAGACACACAGAAGCGTTTGGTTTATTAAAATAATTTAAAAATATGTGATGGCGTCCTAAAATCCCAGACCACAAAGAAATTCCGAAAGAGAAGAAATGCTTCTCAGTCTAGAAACGGGGGGTGGGGGTGGGGTGGCTAAGAACATTGCTTAGTCTAATGCGTGGTTGTGCGAATTCAATGGCGTAACGCAGGGATAGTACTTAGCATGAGGGGGGCAGGTAGGAAGGGTTCAGTAAGTATTAGCTATTATATATAGTGATTTATTTCCTCTTGTTTTTTTTTGTTGTTGTTGCTGTTGTTAAGAAGAGCGCTGCTTCTGAAAAAACTAGGCTAGCTTCAACTGATTATTGTTAGGCAGACAAAAGCTAGCTTTGGGATGCTCTGAGACTCTTCACCTAGATAACCTAGTTTGGAGTGTGTTTGTCACACTGTCAGTACATCTAGTTGATACAGAAAAAAACCCCCAGTGTATCATCCAAATGTTTAGTTTACCTGACACAGAGACTAAGAGTCTCTCTTCACTCTGACAATGTTGCTCCAAGAAAATATGGTAACCCAATGTAATTTTACATTGAAATTTATATCCTTCCCTCAGCCCCTCTCCTTTTGCTTTAATTTTTTAAAATAAGTATTCGTTCTATAATGCAATTGCAAGCTATATTTGACCAGCAGGGGACAGGCAGTGAGTAATTTTTTTTCTGATTCACTCAAAGCTGTAAAATGTTCATCTGAATTATAGAAGTGTAACTTCTATCGCCTATCATAGTTTTAAAAATGGATTGTTTTAAAAAGCTTAACAAATGAAAATAAACACCTCTAATGTATTCAAAGTATCTTCCATTTCATCATAATATTTATATACTTTATCAATTCTAAGAAGCATATTTTTTCACATTTTAATATCCTTGAAATAGGGATGTGTATCACAATCAATAGTTACTTAGATTCAGTAAAATATGGGAGTTATTCAATTTAGGATTAGTGTATTAAGGCTGTAAGTTCACACTCTATTGAAGCATGACATACAATGAAAATGAATTTGGATAGCTGGAGGCAAAACTGTTTAACAAGTTATTCATAATTTCTTGCCCTAAATAAAGTGAAAAATTATTAGACAAGACACAGGAGAAAGTATATGAAGAATTTTCCCTTGGTGCATTTAGTCTCTCAAGGACGTTTGTGATTCAGAATCAAAAGGACATTAATTTTCATTAATGCTGTCCAGCATTTAAATACTTATCAGTTGATATGTACAGCAATGCAAAGCTGCATGTCGTTAATTTGCTGTGCCCTCTTTAAATATATTCACTACCTGCTCTGAATCATAAGGTAGGATTTGCAAAAGTTTAGATTTCCTCTTGTGATTTCACTTCAGCTATAATAAGATGAAATACAACGCAGTGTAGAATCGACATCTCATTTATTTCTAGCCCTCGTTATCCACCCATCCTTGATAATGGGGGGTAGAACTCCTATTACCAGGTGGAGAAACTGCATGAGGAAATTTGGGAGGCTTTTGGAGGGCCAGAGCCATAGTAAAACTGCTGTTCCAGAAACAGAACTGTAGGTGTGGTCCAGTGGCAGTTGGAGGGCAAAGTGGACCCGGACAGACCATTACCTATTTTAAGATATTGAGCAGTATGTTGGGAATAGACAGCAAGAAGAGAGAGAGCTTGTTCCAGTGGTAAGTAAGTGCTCTGAGGGCTTATAATTCACACTGCCACTATTTACATGTGTGGTCTTAAAGAAGTCACTTAAGTTCTCTGAGCCTCAGTTTGCATATCTGTAAAATTAGAGAGTTGGGTGGCTCCTTTACACCTCCGTAGCATTCACTTTTACCTTGCTTGGGGCATTGCCACTTTCTACCCTCATATTATATTTCCATGTGTGGTGACATAATCCCCCAATAGACTATATAAACTCTTTGAAAAGTTGAGATCACATAATTCTCTTGCCTTTGTGCACCCCCAACCCCAGCAGTTGGAATGAAGCCTTGGCTATGGTTGGCACTTATGAAAGATTTGCTGCCTTGAATTGAATCAGAGTAGATGATAACTAGGATACCTTTCTCTAATATTCTACGATGCTGTCTTTAAAGCAGGGGGGGACTCATTGAAGCTGAATGACTTCTAGTTTTAGCTGGGTAAATGCCATGTTGCCAACTCGGTAAGCAGAGTTTGGAAGCCTGGGGAGGAAGGAGCTGTATCTATTATAATAAATTACCCCACAGGACACCTAGCAAGGCCAGATGATTGTAGGTTTAGCCCTGTGCATGTGAGTCTTCAAATAATCTTCAAAACTCAGCAGGAGATAAAAAGCAAGAGAAGGAAGAGAAATACAGAGGGTGAACAAACTCTTCAAAAATGGGGAGTGCCTAGATGTCAAACTTTGGGTGTTGAAATCCAATGTGACAAAATTTTTCTTGATGACGGGGAGAATGTTTCGGTTATATTTTCAGATATGGAACCTCCTAGAATCAAGTGCCCAAGTGTGAAGGAACGCATTGCCGAACCCAATAAGCTGACAGTCCGGGTGTCCTGGGAGACCCCTGAAGGAAGAGACACTGCAGATGGCATTCTTACTGAGTAAGTGAAACTTGGCAGCTGAAATGATGTTGCCTCGTTTAGGGGAGACATTTACTACCCAGAGTGGGGAGTGTGTCTATGCTGGTCTATTTATGCTTTCAGACATGGTCGCCTGGTCACCATCTAACGTACTAGGTTTTTCACCTATGCATTTGTTTATTGTCTGTCTCCACTATAGTATGTTCACTGCCTTATCCCTAATGCCTAGAACTGTGCCTGGTACATCGTTAGCACTCAGTAAATCTTTACTGAAGGAAAGAAGGGAAATAAGAAGGGATGGTGAGAAGTAGGGGAGAGGAGATACAGAAGAGTAAAGAGGAGCTCAGCTGGTTCATTCAGGGATAGAGTCACCCCCATTGCCTTCCCAGGGGTCTCCTACTCATGCCCCAGGCCTTATTAAGCCCCCACATCCACTGGGCAGCCTTCTGTGTCTCCCAGGCAGAGCCAGGGGTTGCCCGCCTTGTGCTCTGACTATGGTTTAGTGCAGAACTTTCCACCCCTGTTTTTTGGCTGCACCTGTTTCTTTCAAAATTTTTGATTTTGATTTTTAAAACTTTTGACCACATCAAACACTTAAAGAAGCTTGTACAAAGAAAAAAGCCAGAGAGAGAGAAAAAGAGAGAATGTGTCTTCTGCCTTTTTCCCCACCTCGACCCCATTCTTCAGGACCAATTACATTCATAGTTTGATGTACATCTGAGATGCTTTTAAAAATGGGTGGTTCCCTTTGCTTACATGTTGTTCTAATCTAGCATTTGGGCCTGTACACTTGCAGCTGTTTCGTTGGCCTGCATGTTCCCTGGAGGCCACTATTTCATGTCAGCACGTTCGCATCTGTGCCTCAAAGTTCATGGGCTCACTAGACCTCACCACCGAGTTTCCATCTTTGGACAAAAGGATGCTTCTGACTTATCCCCTGGTGAGCCATACAGCAGGGAAAGACTTTCTAGAATTCTATAAACCCAGGCTGTGCAAGACGAGAGAGTTTTATAATTTTTTTTTTAATTTCAGTATATTACGGGGGTACAAATGTTTAGACTATGTATATTGCTCTTGCGCCACCCAAGTCAAATCATTAGCAATAACAGAACATCTTCTAGTAAGAAGAGGTTGAGTCTCTCACTCCTAGCAGGACATTTTGTTTCTACATCCTCATAGTCTTCCCCTAGTGCATCATCCAGATTAAATAATGTTGCTAGTCATGTTCCCCCTTGTAACTGTTCAAAGATAAAGTTTGACCATTAAAAAAATTCCTTGCTGTCACATACACATGTCACAAACCCCTGGGAGAAACTTTAGCAATCAGGATTAAAACGTAAGTTTCGACAGTTGACATAATTGGGGATTGGGTTTTATTTATCTTTGACTCTTTGACATCTAGCACAATGTCTGGCCCAGCCCCTAGCACACCGTAGGTTTTTAGATTTTTGCAACTCTGATTGCTGTTGAACTCCTGTATGATAAACACAAAATTATCGAATCACTAGATGACTCTATTTGTCTAAAAGCTTTGTGGGAATATTCACCCTGGCATTTTGTGGGTAACTTGTATAATATGGTTAGAAATGTGACATTTAAAAAGAGCATCTCACTAGCCCCTGCCCCTCCATTCAGAGCATCTATCTGCTTCCAGAGTTCTACAGCCCAGAGCTCACAAAGGCTTTGAGCAGAATGCTGTGGGGCATGCGCTCAGCAGTATGAGGAATTCAGAGAAAGCTGTCTCGGCCTCTTTTCAGCTCTCTCTTGGGATTCTTGCTTCCCTGCAGTTTCTCCTGTGACCCCTTCCCCCATGTCTTAGCCAAGCCACTGTTACATAGTCCCCTTCGGGGTGGGGGGGGGCAGTGCTAGTGTCAAGCTCTGAGACAAGCTCCTACAGTTCCCTTATTTACTTCTTCTGACTGTTATTTGTATATCAGAGATGAAATGGAGGCTCATATAGGTTGCAGCCACTTATATTTGAAGTATCACTCCTCTCAGATTTATCTGAGTTTAAATTTTGCTTCCTAAGGACCTTGAAGCTGTGGTCCCAAACCCCCAGGCCATGAACTGGGCCACATAGCAGGAGGTGAGCGGCGGGTGGAGTGAAGCTACATCTGTATTTGCAGCCGCTTCCCATCTTCGCATCATCGCATAAGCTCCGCCTCCTGACAGATCGGCAGTGACATTAGATTCTCACAGGAGCACAAACCCTACTGAAAACTGCGCATGCGTGGGATCTAGGTTGCACACTCCTTATGAGAACCTAATGCCTGATGATCTGAGGTGGAGCTGAGGCGGTGATGCTAGCGCTGAGGAGCAGCTGCAAACACAGATTATCATTAGCAGAGAGGCTTCACTGCACAATAAAATGAATCATTCCAAAACCATCCCCCCTGCCCCTAGTCCGTGGAAAAATCGTCTTCCATGAAACCAGTCCCTGGTGCCAAAAAGGTTGGGGGCTGCTGCCTTAAAGCATCTAAAGCCACAAGTGACATGTCTCTAAATGGTGGAATTTCTGATTTCTGACTCTTTCCCAAGACTTCTCACTTCATACCTTGTAAACAGCCACCTTGCTTGCCTACATGTAAGGCTTTCCTCAGTGATGATATGCTAATTCCACATGTCCATTATTAGCAAATATTCTTATCATTTTTAAGAACTGTAGAGAGAAGGGGAATTATCTGTGTATTGAAAAACAAACAAACCCTGGCATTTGATCATGCTATTGTTGTTCTTATCAGACAACCAAGAGAAAAGATGCTAGAGTCAACCTAGCTGTGTGATCTTGGGCAAGTTCCTTGACCTTTTGGTGCCTCAGTTTCCTCATCTGTGAAATGGAGATAATACTACCCATCTAACAGGGTTGTTGTGAGGATTGACAAAATTAATATATGTAAAAAGCCTAGAACCATGTCTGACATATGCAAGGTTTATGGAAGTGCAATGAACAATTATTGTGATTATTATATTATTAGGATAACCAAGGAATCACAGAGAACTTGCCTTTTGCTCAGGGAAGGTCTCCACTGGCCCAGATAGAAAAAGCAGAGAAAGTTCTAGCACCCCCTTCAGGCCCAAATTACCAATGACTGCTTGGATTATACTATGAGATGATTTTCCTTACAGAAAATTCCCTTGTCCTTCCAACAGTGAGGCAATTCAGTCCCTGGAACAAGGTTGGGATTAGAGGAAGACTTGGGCCCTGGCTTTCCAACCTCCTCCCCACCCCTGTTCTACCATCCAGCAAGAAAAAAAAGTCTAAACTCCCCAGTAGTTAAGGTTTTCCATTTTCTGGTCCAAACTGCTCTTCTAAAACAGAGTAAAATTCAGGAGATTCTATTCTCCAAGAAATTTTTGTTCTAGTCAAACTGGCCTACTGGCTGCCCCTCAGTGTTCCCAAATCCTATGCAAAGTAGGGGCTCAACAACTGCTTGTTAGGTCCATAATGATCACCCTTGGTGTTTCCGTTTTTTTGTTTCCTCTCTCTCTAAGTGTTATTCTGAAAGGCCTCCCCCCAGGCTCCAATTTTCCAGAAGGAGACCACAAGATCCAATACACAGTCTATGACAGAGCTGAGAACAAGGGAACTTGCAAATTTCGAGTTAAAGTAAGAGGTAAGAGTACTGCTTATTGTTTTTTTCTCTCTTTTTAAAAGTGCAAGGGGAAGCAGGCCCTTAATCCAGAACTCTCTGAGTGCCCACTGTGATAGGGAGACTTTCTAATTTTGGATTAGTCTCTGATGAAGCTAAGAGAAATGTCCCATACTAATGCCTGAATTTCATGGTACAAATTTGGATGGGGCTCAGTGCTGGCAGACTATTTAAGGAGTTCCACAGGACTAGTCTCACATAGTCCCCAATTGGCTGTCACTGCAGAATATTATTCCATAATTTTTCCATCCCTGAGCTTAGGTGACCAGCTAAATCCTGCAAGTCCTTATATAATGAGGGTGGTTAGGAGCCCCCTGGTTTGAGCCACCAGGAGACTATGTTCTTGGTGTTCCAGAACCTTTGGTCTACCTGAAAAAACTGTTTTTAAGGATTATTTTATGCCTAATGGTTTGGGCAGCTAATTACTAACCATCTTTACTCCTTACTCTTCTGGGCTCAACCTTTTCATCTATACCACAAGGGCCCAAACTGGTTGATGTCAGTGGTCTCATTGGTATGGACAGTGACCATTCCAAGGATCACCTACTGACCAAATAGTCATCCGTGCCCCTCACTCATTTCACAGGCCAATGTAGAAACCTGGTTGCAAAGCTGGTGCTTCTGAGCCCTCACCTTCCCTGGTTACTCTGTGGAAGGGGGCTCAGCACCAAGACCCCTCTGGGCTTGTGTCCCTACAGTCAGACGCTGCGGCAAACTCAATGCCCCGGAGAATGGTTACATGAAGTGCTCCAGTGACGGCGATAATTACGGAGCCACCTGTGAGTTCTCCTGCATCGGTGGCTATGAGCTCCAGGGTAGTCCTGCCAGAGTATGTCAATCCAACCTAGCTTGGTCTGGCACGGAGCCCACCTGTGCAGGTATGTATGCAGCCTTCTCTCTAGCCAGCAGCAGAAGCTGAAGACTTCTTGATTCCAGTATAGGAGAGAAAGTTTCATGTAGTTTGTAAGGTTCATTGCCATCCCTCTTCATCTGAGTGGGTGAACACAGTCCCCAGATCCCTGCTGCAGCTGATCTCACCTGTCCCCCTCCTTTGCCTCTGCCTGTCCTCTGATTTCCCTTTCATGCCCTCTAAGGAAGAAGCTCAAGGTGGGAACCGAGGGCCAGCTGCTGGTGACAGTATGAATCAGCAAAGTCGTCTCTAGTGACCCCTTGTTCCTCCTTTCTGCAAATGTAAGGATCTTGTTTACAAAGCCAATACACTGCCATGTATAGACAGTATAATGCCTGCTTTGCAGCACTGGCTTGAAAGTCACACAGACCTTGGGCATTTGGAATCTTTCCTCCTGTGTAAAATGAGGAAACTAATACCTTGCCTACCTCTTGAGTTGTTGTAAGGACGAAATGAGGTCATCCATTGAACAGTGGAATAGAGCAGTCAGTTTCTGGTACAGGCCAAGGCTTCAATACATGCCAGCTCTTATTCCTTATGAACAAAAATTGGGCTGGGTAGTGATAATAGTATGAAATTTGGACTAGCCAGGAAATTCTGGACATATCTCTTATTTACAGACTTCTCTTTTTTCCCTCATTTCCTGGTACCTTTTCATCTATATCCTTTTCCTTTAATATCAGCCATTCAGAGTCAGGTGAGAGAGATACATATATGCCATGAGCTGAATGCCTGAGGTTCTTCAATTTCACATATTATAGTAGAAAGAACATCCCTGTCCGAGACTCCCCATCTAAGGACTATGCCTACCATGCTGGCGTTGAGGTGTAGTGTCCAACAAACTCCTAAGCCTGTGTGGTCCAATATGGTAGCCACTAGCCATTTGTTGCTATTGAGCACTTGAAATGAGGCTAGTCTTGAATTGAGATGTGCTGTAAGTATAAAACATACAGCGATTTTAAAATCTTACTACAAAAAAAGAATATAAAGTATCTCAATTTTTTATACTGATTACATATTGAAATGGAGTATTTTGGATATATTTGGTTAAATAAAATATTATAAAGTCATTTTCACCTATTTCTTTGTACTATTAAAATAAGGCAACTAGAAAATTTAAACCTAAACGGTGGCTTCCATTGTATTTCTATTGACCAGGGCTGTCCTAGACTTTAAGCCCCTTGGGCAAAGAAGGGGGCAGGAATTCTGAATCACTCAGTACAACATCCCAGTGCCTGTCATGGAGCTTGGCACCTAGCGGCCACTCAATGTATGTTGGCTGAATGAATGAATGTGTGAATGAACAAATACTTAAATGCAAATCTAAAGCTTGAAATATGAATGCCAAGATTATAAACTATATATGGAATTTCCTAGTTTTCCTCATATTATTTTTCCTCCATGGCCAGGCCTATTTGCTTACCTATCTCTTGAACATCCTTCATTGACCTTGAATAGCTGGAATTGGTTGTCATTTGTTTGCTTAAAACTGCCTTGTCCCATGTCCTCCATGGCTGCATCGCTCTGTGCCCTGCATTGCTCTGTCCTTCCCACATGAAAGAGGCAGACTTCAGAGATTCTGAGCCATTCCAAAGCCAGCCTGTTCATTGACCGTTCTTTCAACCTTCTGCTTCCCTGCTCCCCCTTCCCCAGCAGATACTGTGGTGCTTGGCTCATATACCTTTGACATTCCCATCTATGTTCAGAAGGCTACTTATTGCAATTATCTGGGTCTCTCTGAGAGCTTTTTTTTTTTTTTTTTTTTTTTCCTGGCTATGAAAGCATTATCAGCCCATGCACAGGTCTGGCTGGAAGTGATGGAGAGTTAGTGCCCCAGAAGCAGCCATCAACCAATGATGGAGCAGATGGTATATGAGGTCTGTCTGGAATGTATCCAGCCATTGTTAATATTATATAACAAGAACAGTTTGCACAACATCAATGTAACCTGGCAGCCAAGAAGAGTGGACTGGAATGCGCATGCGTGAACAATGATGCTTTCACTATACTAGTCAGTGGGGTGCTAGGTGCCATTGAGTGAGCATGTTTACTGTGTGGCTGTCGCATTCAAAATGACTGAGCGAGTAGAGCAAGGAATCTGCATCAAATTTTGCATTAAGCTTGAGCATTCCTCAGTGGAAACTACTCGGATGATTCAGAAGGCTCTCAGTGATGATGCAATGCAAGTAGTGCAAATAAAAGTGTGGCATAAATGTTTCAAGATGGTCAAGAATCTGTTGAAAGCGATCCATGTTCTGGAAGGCCTGCAACAAGCAGAACACCTGAGAATGCTGAAAGTGTACAGGTTAGGTTAAGAGACGCTGGCAGAACTGTGTGAGGTCCTAAGGTGCCTACTTTGAGGGGGACTGAGGTGTCATTGTCCTATGTACAATGTTTCTTGTATCTTGTATCATCTTCAATAAATGTCTCTATTTTTCATATTACATGGCTGGATACTTTCCAGACAGACCTCATATATACTGCAGTTCCCTCCAGCGTAATGACTCTGAGGTATGTTGTATACTATCTCCCAGAATTTCCCAGTGGGATTGAGCTCCAGATGTCAATAAATTGCTTGACAACCCACTCTGTATTGCTTTCTTTCCTTTTCTATCTCACTTCCTGAGGTTGGCAGGATAATGGCTCTGCAAAGATGTCCATATCCTCCTAATCCCCAGAATCTGTGACTGTATTACCTTACATGGCAGAAGGGACTTAGCAGATGTAAATAAGTTAAAGACTTTGAGATGGGGAGAGTATCCTGGATTATCAGATGGGCCCAGCATAATCACAAGGGTCCAGATACAAGGTAGGCAGAACTGCTGTCAGAATCAGAGAAAGAGATGATGGAAGGAAAGGTCAGAGAGAAGAGAGATTCGAAGATGCTACACTGCTGTTTCGAAGATGGAGGAAGCGGCCACTAGCCAAGGAATGAAGGTGGCCTCTAGCCAGTGAAAAAGTCAAGAAAAAAGATTCTCCCCTAGAATCTCTGCAGGGAACACAGCCCTGCCAACACCTTGATTTTAGCTCAGTGAAATCCATTTTGGACTTCTGATGTACAGGACTGAAGAAAATAAATTGGTGTTATGTTAACTTTATGGTGATTTTTTACAGTAGCAAGAGGAAACTAATACATGTCCCCACTTCTCTACCAATGCTTCTTGGGACCACCTCCCAAATAAACTACTTACACTTGAATCCTTATCTGAGGGTCTACTTCCTATACATAAGGTTCATGTGTCATCTGACTATGTTGAGCCAGAACAAATAGAAGGTTTCTGACCCATGTGGCCATTCTACTTACAGCCATGAACGTCAATGTGGGTGTCAGAACAGCAGCTGCACTTTTGGATCAGTTTTATGAGAAAAGGAGACTCCTCATTGTGTCCACACCCACAGCCCGAAACCTCCTCTACCGGCTGCAGCTGGGAATGCTGCAGGTGAGTCCTAGAGGCGTGGCCAAGGTGGGAGGGAGACCTCTGACAGAAAGGGCTCAGCCATTGCACTAAAAGCAAAGGCTAGATTCAATGCCTAATCTATTTACTCTGAGTTTGAGGAACTGGCACTTTAGGGCCACCACCATTCATTTCTGGTTCTGGGGCATAACCTGATTAACATCGACTCCCCAGAGCTAACCCAATCATTTTCCAACTAATGAGGTTTGTCTGTCTTCACTAATAAGTCTAATTGACATGCTGTCCCGGCTCAGCCACAGAACAATTGTCTTTGCTGAACCAGTCCAGGATATGCCTGGGCTGGAGGTGATCAGTCAGTTGTCAGCCCAAAAGTCTGGCCCAGAGGATTAGGGGAGTCCAGGAGTGCTCAGGCCCCAAATCTTTCCCCAGGGATTTTTCTCCAACTCTCGGAGCATGACAGCCATTTTGTAGAGCAGTGATTCTCAAAGTGTCATCTGAGGACCAGCAGCATCAGCATCACCCAGGAGCTTGATAGAAATGCAAATTCTCAGGCTCCTCCCAGACCTACTGTATCCGAATCTTCATTTTAACAAGATCCCCAGGTGATTCCTAAGCACTCTAAAGTTTGAGGGGCACTTTTCTAGGAAATGTGCCCTTCTCAGCTGTGTAAATTTTGTAGCTACTAAATGAGGCAACCAGCATCTTGTGGGGTGGAACAACTAGAAACTGGAAAGATCAAACCAGAAGTTGCTCGATTTTGTTCTGAAGATGGTTTCTAGTAAGAGTGGCTAACCTGACTGAATGCTAAAGAGGCAGGATGTATGCTGTGTCATGGACACGATGCTGTACATATTTGCTGAGAATATTTCATTCATTTATTGCAGCAAATAGAACTATGTACTTAGAGCAATCTTGGTTTATTCAAAGGCTACAATTTACTTCTCATGTCAACATGAATACCAGGAATAACAATAAGTCTTTCTTCACTCTTCCCATGTACTTGAAAGACTGCCCATGAACTCTGAAGAGCCATATACAATTTTTGTGAGCTGTCTTGATAGAAAAAAAATTAATTGCATCTTTACTCCCAGGCCCTGCCCCCGGACCTCCCCTTGTATCCCTGTGTCCCAGCTAGGGGCTTGCTCTTCAGAAAATGCAAGCTCACACCTCTCCATTTTGTGGGAAATTGACGTTGCAGGCTATCATCCATGATCATGCATTTCCTCATGTCTTCTTATTCCATGGAAAAATGAATAAGCCAAACAACTTGCTTTTCCTCTCTGTCAGCAAACTCTGGCCTGTGGGCCAAATTTGGCCCATGGCCGGTTTCTTTAACTTAATTTTTATTGGGCACAGCCACACTCATTTCTCTGTACATTGTCTACAGCTGCTTTTGCACTGCAATGGTGGGGTCTGGTGGTTAGGACAGAGGCCATCCAGCCTTGCAAAGCCTAAAGTACTTACTATCTGGCTCTTCACAGAGAAAGTTTGCTGTCCCTGCTCTAGTTATTCCATCCCTTCGGGTACTTGCTAACTTACTAATCAACTTGTTGGATAAGATATTTCGTATAAAGATGTTTATATGTGACCTCCTCCCCCTAACATACTTACATGTACATTTTAAGCAAAGCCTTCAAAAAAGGTTTGATTGACTTAGGTGTTTGTTTGAGTAATAGAAAAGTCTATTTCTACCTCTTCGAACTTTTGTACCAGTTCTGTCACCCCCTATTAGGGATATTTCAGTGGAAATTATGGTAAAAAATATTTGGTGTTCTCATAATTCAGGAGTTCTAAATTTCTTTTCCTATTCAGTCAGTTTCATCTTATTTATCTTATGTTACTTTTCGGTTCCCTTATTGCCACTGCCGCTGCTGATGAGCCTTCCTGGCACACGGTTGACTAGGCCACACTCCTGAGGCTCTCGCCAAGGGCCAGCTTAGAGGACTGGAGCCTTTTATTCTTGTTTCCCCTGGTTTTGGGTGTGGGGGCATAGGGCAGGGGGATGTGGAGAGTGGAAACAGGGCAGAGAAGGGGACTCTGGAAATACTGTATTCTTGTCTCCCTGCAAAGACAAAGTTAGAATCCTCTGGGGTGGTCTTGGACACTTTTTAGGAAATTTGACTCACTCAAGGTCTCACCCTGTCTGGAAATACATAGACTTCCATTTTGCTTAGGTTTTCAAAATCCCACTGCCAAGCCATTTTTGAATGATTTCTCTAGGAAGGTATTTAGGTTTTATAGCCACTAGTTTAACCCCAGTTTCTCAACTGTTTTGGGGACAGTTCAGAGTGGGAAAATAAACTTCCACAAACAGACCAGTGCTGCTTCTGGCAGTTTGTAGTTTGATATGGATGCCTCTTTCTTTAGCCATGCTCACACCTCCCCTGTTGGGTTTTCTTTTTCCCAGCAAGCACAGTGTGGCCTGGATCTTCGACACATCACCGTGGTAGAGCTGGTGGGTGTGTTCCCGACTCTCATCGGCAGGATAGGAACAAAGATTATGCCTCCAGCCCTAGCTCTGCAGCTCAGGTAGGGGGAAATTCTGCTCTTAAATCTCATCCTTTATGAATGCACTTTTATCTGATAAGATCCCCTGATTTATTTCGATTCAGTATTGAGTTCAGGCAACCTTCAATGTTTAATTGTTTTTATACTGGGAGTATTATAACCAGGCTAATTGGTATATTGCTATTTGTCCAGACAAATCATGTATTGGATAATTATCAGTGTTTTCCTTTTTCCCCCTCCAACCAAGTGTTTTCACTTTGCCTGTGTGTGTGTGTGTGTGTGTGTGTGTGTGTGTGTGTGTGTGTGTTTGGTTGGTGAGAGAAGGATGGGTAGGGGAAGAGGACTTGAAAAAAGGACTTAAGCACTCCTTTGCCTTTAGGAGGACTGGCATCCAATGATTCTTTCCAAGCTTGGCCTCTTTTTCCTCCAGGCTTCCAGGGCACTTGTCCTTACCTGTATGTTAACAATTGTATTTTATTTTGGTTAACACTTATAAAGCTAGAGGCCTGGTGTTCAGACTCTGAGTAATGAAAGGAGCAGAGTTCAACAGCTGAAAGGTAATTTGAGAATAACCCAAAGTTTTACTTGCTTCTCTTGACTGCTGTGAAATGGATAATTAGGCTAAAGCAAAACTCCTTAAAAATCTTCCTTTCTTGCCCAGCTTTTTCTCTCATGCATTGCAGGGCAGGGTGCAGATCTCTGTTTTCAGGGTCCCAAGTGGCCACACCATCTTGTACATCAACATCCCGAACACGTGGCTTCTAGGTTTCTGCAAAAGGAGAAGAAAGAGAGTAAAATCAATCCATGTACACTCTTTTATGCTTCAGTTTGGAAGCGACACACATTGCTCACTCTCCCAGTCCATTAGTCAGAACTAGTCACATGATTGCAATTGAACTTCAAGGGAGGTTGGAAAATGTAGTCCTTCTGTATTCCCAAGAAGAAGAAAATGAAATGGAACTTGATGACCCCTACCACAGGTGTTCAGAAAGATTCACAGAAATTCACTGAGAGGTTATATGATATAATGCTAGCAAATAATGCTATATAGATTGACACAATAGCTTCTTTCTCCAATTTTCCTATTTTCTAGCTGCCTTTGACTCATCCCATGTTTGACTTATACCTTTCTACACCCAGAAAAGAGTCTGCCTCATCCCTACCAAGGTCAAAAACTCAGAGGGCTAGGGATGGAAAAAAAAAAAAAAAAGAGGATGTGTGAATTCTCTTTAGTTGGCCAATGGACGGAGAAGGCTGGGTATACTTATAGGTTTTGTATTTTTTATCCTCCTGCATTTGCATCTAGCACCTCCCCAGAGTATAACACTTTTGAGGTCAGTACCAGATCTTTCCAATATTTGCCACTCAGTACCTAACACAGTGCCTGACACCATCTTTGGGGCTTAGTAAGTGGAATAACTAACTCTAAATTTCACTGAAGCAGCTTTACTATTTTTAGGAGTAATAGTAGCCTTTAAGAATATATTTACAATTACTGTACTAAGATCTCAAGTTGAAGTATGGAAAACTGAAGACAGGATTCTGTTGATATCTAAAAATTTATAATGAACATTTTCAAAGTAGGTTTTATGAAACTGTTGCTTATTTAGAACTATCTGTTCATACCCTTTGTCAATGACTTTTTTTAAAAAACCTGTTGTAGAATTTGCTAGTTTATAGATTGAATATATATGTTCTCTATATATTTAATCCATATATAGTCAATATATTCTTCATAAAATCTTGATGTGATTTTAAACTGCTTAGACTACTTGAGGAATAAAAAAATATGATTTAAGAAATAAACTTCTGTCATTCAAGTTGAATATGTTGGGGTTATTATAGACCTCTGTAGGCTGAAGATGATTTGAACAACAAATAAATTGCTTAAATGAATCATGAAGTGGTTCTCAAACTTTAGCCTCCATCAGAATCCCCTGGAGGGCTTGTTAAAATACATATTGCTGGGCTCTATCCCCACAGTTTCTGATTCAGTAGGTCTAGGGCGGCCTGAGAATCTGCATTTCTCACAAGCTCCCAGAGGTTCACACTGTGAGAACGACTGACCTAGTGTTTTACCAAAGGCTTTACAATTTTGAAACAGATATTTTGCCCATCAGTCTTTAAAAAGAGGGTTGATCTTTAATGTGCAGCCAGAAGATAGTCCGGGTAAATGTCATGCAGAGATGATCACTCAGATACGTTACCTAATGGATTTGGTGTCGGGCCGGCATGCCCCTGTTATCAGAACTATCGGTGAGGAAAAAACTTGGCATGTGGATGTCGTGTTCTTTTTCCCTTTGAATTCCACCTCAGACTGCAGCACAGGGAAAAAGAGATGAATTAGGCAAAGAATGGGAAGCAGGAAAGAAGAGGAGGAGAAGCAGAATGCCTGGATAATCTAAACATTCTGTCGTCTGGTTAGAACACTGTTTTCAAATAGCACTGAGGCCGTGATAAAACTATTGAAGGGAGTCGGCAGAAAGGGGAGAGTGAGTGATGTTGCAAAATCATGACTTGCCTTCTTTCTTGCCCTCATTTCTTTTAAATCTGGATGTGTGTGCTAATTCATACTCCCTGGAGTAATTTTCCAGCAATCTCAAAGATGACAGGGACCAAAAAAGCCATCATTTTTATACTCACATTATTCTTTGAGTCTAGAGTTCCCTGGAAGATTCTCCAAGAAGAACTGTTTCCAGTCCGATGACAGACATTTGTGTAACTCATCCTGTCAGCACCAACCCCGATTCCACATTCGGCGGCGTGTCCCATCATTCATGCCCAAGATTTCTGTGGTCTCTCGGCTCCAGTGGGATGCATTCCTGTGGCTGTTGCTAGCTTGTTGATCCAACCACTCAGCTCTTCCCGTGGCAGTTTTCTCTCTTTGTATTCTGTGTCAATCAGGGCCCAAGGCTCACACTGCAATGTGTGTGGTAGCAGATGGTGGCATCTTGGGGGGTGTCCATCCTAGCCTCATAAGCACTATAAAATTGAATGCTCCAGTTTCTCATTGGTCACTCTCTCCCACAGCCTCCAGCCACCACATTTTCTACTCCTCTGTTTCCTGAGACCTTATGTTAAAACTTGCCACAGAAACTCAATACCCTTCCTCTTAAAGATGCAGAGCAGTTTAGCTCTCCTTTCTCACCTTGTCTCATAGCCTAGCCTACATTCACGTGTTCAAAGACTCATTAATGCACTTTGCTAAGTCATCTACTCCTGAGCTCCTGTATTAGCACTGCAGGAAACCTGGTGGAACCGTTGTCATGTCCTCTTTCTTTTATTTCTGGTCACTAGAAGTGGATTAGCGATTTAGCTTCCCGCTGGGATAAAATATAAATTATTCCCTTCTTCCCTTGAAACTCTCTCTTAAAAGGCAGAGAAATGTGCAGTCAGTTTATATTTTATGTAATTTTTTTAAACCTTGATCTGTTTGTATGAGGGAAAAATATTTCCCTTTAAATCCAGATGGTAGTGTATATTCTGCCTCATATACAATCTCAAAATATCTAAAGTAAAAAAAAAAAAAATCTGGAGAAGAGACTGAACAGGCTTATTTGTTTATTGGGCTCAACTTACCTGTTTGTTTTCTCTGGCTTTTCCCATTGAAACATTCTTGTATTGGTATAAAAATCATATTTTTACATAGTTTAAGTTCTAGTGGGGTAGTGTAGAAAGAACATCAGACACTTGAAACCACTTTGAATTCTTTTTTCGAATTATTTGAGGTACAAATTATAATTAATCAAGTCAAAGTACCTGGTGTATAGACCAAACTCATTCCTTTCTAACTATGTAGTCCTGTGGCCACTGAATAGGCCATACTATAATGTTTGGAAAGTTATTTCAATCAGCTTTACCCAGCTCAGGCTTTCTCCACCTTGGCACTATTGACATGTGGGGCTGGATAATTCCTTGTTTGGTGGTGAGGGTTTCCTATGCATTGCAGGATGTTTAACAGCATCCGTGGTCTCTATGCACTAGATTACAGTAGCATATCTACTCCCCATTGCGACAACCAAAAATATCTTCAGACATGACCAAATGTCCCCTGCTGGGGGCAGGAGGAATCACCCCTGTTGATAAACACTGATCAAGTTTTAGTGTGTATATGGTTATGTAAAACTAGCCAGCAAACTTGGGTTAACTCCAATTTGATGCAAAAAAATCTGTTAGTCTTGTACATGCCTTATAGTTGCTGTTGGTACATGGTGCCATTGCAGGCCTGAAGTCTTCCTGACCATAATCTAAAGCAGTGCTTCTCAACCTCTCATATGCATACCATAGGTTTGGGTGGAATGTGAGAGTCTCCATTTCTAACAAGTTCCCATGTGTGGCTGGTGGTCCAAGGACCACACTTTGAGTAGCAAGAGTCGAAAGGATGACTCAGTCCTCTATAGTATCAAGCATCAAGCCTTTCTCTGCACACGGTGTCACTTTAGGGTCTTGGTTGGTCCACCAGAACCCTTGGGAGTTGGGGTTT
>RJWJ010023080.1:0-26207 GCA_004363605.1 Indri indri
AGGATGGCGTCTGCAGGTCGCTCAGGATTAGGTCTGGCTGGGACCCAGGAGGGAGGACTATGGGGGCTGGGGCTTGCTGCCCTGGTGTGTCACATGTTTTACAGGTTTGTCAAAACAGAAAAGTCAGGGAGGCCTTCCTATGAGCATGCCCAGCGAGAGGAAGGCCACCCACCTGGCCCAGCAGCTCGAACCTCACGCTGACAAGAGCTCTCCTGTGCCCCAGGGGCAGCAAGTGCCTCCTGTTCTGTCTTTACTTCCCCAGCGGATCCTCCTGTGGGACTTGAGATGGCAGAGACAGTGGGCGCTTGGATCATCTGGCCTCTCTAAAGGGGAAACCGAGGCCCAACAGAGGTTGGGTGCCCCGCCCAGGGCCCCGTGGCCAGCTGTGTCCCTGCCCAGAGAGTCCTGTGCCCCTTCTGTGTGCTGTGTGCTTTGTGAGCCCGTGGCGGGGTTCCGGCTGCGGGGCCAGGTGGGTGTCTCCTCGCTCCCAGGCCAGCGTGGGCTGGTGGCCCGGCCCAGCGTCTCCTCATGCTGCTCTCTGCTTCCAAGTAACATCCCCGTAAGTTGCCTCAAAACGTCAGCCGAATGATGTTGCGTTTGCATTATTGCTTGTATCTGGGGACACTTTTCTGCTTGGCCTGGTCAATACCCACCAGGCAGGTGTTGGGAGGGGCCCAATGCTAACGACAGCAAAGCCACCAGGGCCCTGCGTCTCAACCTGAGCCTGAGACTGCGATAGGGACGAGACCACACTCAGCTCAGGGGGTGAGCCCTCTTACCCAGATACCTGCTGCCTGGCCCAGGCTGAGCGGGCGGCCCAGGGCAGTGCAGCAGTGAAAACCTCGCTGGGCTGGAGCACCTGTGCACCTGCGCACCTGCGCATCCTCGACCGGCGGGGCTGCCGGGGCCCCCACACCTGCGGCCGGGCACGGTTAACTGCAACTCTCAGAAGTAATAAGCCTAATATGGTTGACTTTATTTAATTAATAATGATCCTGTTCTGTTCCTCCATGCTCATAAAACACCCTGCAGGTTGGCAAAAACACTCATAGTATTGATCAGAAGTCAGGCGGGATATTTATTTTATCTTTGCCCCATGAGCATAAATCCTTGTCTGTTGCTCCCGCTCCCTTGCACGCGGGATTTACAGTGGCCAGCTTCTTAAAAGCTTTCAGTAATTAAGGGATAAATATCCATCGGTCTTTGTTGGCCGGGCTCTGTCCCAAGGCCTGACCCCCTAGCAACGCGGTGGGAGAAGGCATGCGTGCCAGGCGGGGTCAGCTCCGGCGCTCAGCTTGCAGCGGCCAGGGTCTTCCCCTGCCGAGAGGAAGCCCCTCTCTTTCCCTGACATTGTTCCAGCGCCCTCTTCCATGCCTCCCCTCCCAGTTCCTGTTTTGCTTGAGGCAGGAAGCACTTTGGAAATTCCTTGCTGCTAGCTTTCTTTTCTCTCCTCCTTCGGCCTTCCTGTCCTCTCTGTGTTTCAAACCCTGCGTGTCTCCTCCAGTTTCTCCGAGCCCCAAGGGTGTTCCCCTCTCCCATGCATTTGGATGCAGAATAAAATCAACATACAACCTTAAAATCAGGTTGAAAAATCCTCTCCAATGTGTGGGAGGGGGAAAAAAAAAGATATTTCCAAAAGGAGCAATGTAACAAGTGACAGGCACAAAAAACAAATTTCTTCTTGGCCTTTTAACATTTGAGGGGGAGGGGTTCCCATAAAAATGAGCACATCAGACTAGACGAGGAGTGGACTTTCGGGAAAGGCTGTGGCTTGTTGCTCAGTATTTTATAAAAGTGTTCAGAAAGCCACATTTGTGGAGATTTGAGGGCCGATGACAAAACCACCGAGAGACACTTTTCACACCACCCCCCAAGATGTCCTTGGCTCTGCCACAGACAGTGGGCCCCCGAGGACTGAGCAGGCGTCTGGGTGTCCACTCCCAGGTCCCTGTTCCCGCTGGCTGGCCTCCTAGGTTGCCACGAGACAGTGTTGAAAGCCAATCAGAAGCTTTGTGGTTATTCGTAAAAAAACTTTCTTTTCTGGGAATCTATCCCATTAACCCTATCACCCCTTGGCAGTGTGCTGAGCCCGCCTGCCAGACGCAGAACGCAACTAATGGCAGTTCAGTGTGCCCACGTCTTCACAGCCCTCCACGCAGGAGCAGCAAAGAACGGGGCCTTGCATCGAGATGGCATCTCTCTCTGGAAGGTGGTGGTGTCTAGGTGTGACTTTCCCTCCACCTAGGTGTCCCGGGGGTCTTGCTCTGCACTTTGCTGGTCACTGATGACAGGATTTGCCAGTGCACACGTGAGGATGCCACCAGCAGTGACCAAGGTTTGCTCTAGGACCGGGCTGCCTGGCAAACCTTGGCTCCCAGGGACCACATACCCTTCTGTCGTGGGTACTGGCGCCTGTATCATTTGCTATGTCCCTCAGTTTTTTTCCCCCAAATTAGTGATTTCCTTTCTCTTCATTCTATAATTCCTTAATGATGATGATGATTATTATTATAATTAATCTACAAGTAATCTTTGCAAGGAAGAAAAGTGGAGGTAAGAACTGTCAGGTCATCCGGATCCGTGCGTCCTCTGCAGTGGCCGACGTGTCCAGATCGGCAGCCACAGACGTGGTGTGGATCTGGGCAGCCCATGGTGGCAGCTGCAGCCACGTGTTTGTGTTGAGCACTTGAAACGTGTGGGACGTGTCTAAAGGAGCTGAGCTTTTTCCCATTTTATTTCACTTAATTTGAACTTAATCAAAGTTTAATTCATGGCTCCCCCATTGGCAGCGCAGCTCTAGATTCTCAGAAGCGAATCGCACCTAACCCTTCGCCAGGGATAGAACCAAGTGTTGCGACGGCCGGAAGGAGAAAGCGGGCAGAACAGTGCCGTGGACCCGCCTGGATCCCGCAGTCCGGGTGGCGGCCGTGCGCACGGGAGTGAGCTTCCTGCTTCGGAGGCAGCGGAGCCTGAGGAAGAAGTCAGACAGTGCCACGGTGACCAGCCACTCGGCTGTCACCTCCTTACGACTCACCTTCTCTAAAATGGGGGTGACAGTAGGACCTGCCTCACTAGGTGTTGTCAAAATTAAATGAGATGATCGTACGACATACTCGGCCCGTCGGGTGCGTCCTAAGTACTTAGTAAGCATCGGCTATGAACAGTATTGATACCTTCCTAGTCCAAATGACAGAGTCTGGCTATTTTCCTGGTGACTCTTCTCTTTCATATGAACAACGTCCATGGATCGAAAACCTACCACTTGGCTCGTGTAGCACTGTAAACAAAGGTGCACGAATGATGCGAACGGCTTGGGTTTATTATTGTCTTCGTCGTTTGGGGCTGCTGTAGCACAATCCCTTAGACAGGATAATTTCTACAGCATAGAAATGTATTGCTCGTGGTTCCAGAGGCCGAGACGTCCAGGATCAAGGCACCAGCGGGTTGGTGTCTGGTGGGACTTGGCCTCTGCCTCAGATGGTGCCACGTCGCTGTGTCCTCCCCTGGGGGGATGGGCTCCTGATCCCCGCCAGGCCTCTTTACCTCTTCATACCGTCACCCTGGGGGTTGTGATGTCAGTAAATGCCTTCGGGGGGGACACAAACACTCAGACGCAGCAGTGGTGAAAGAGCAGCCTTTGTCGAGGGCGGCGTCCTGATGAATTCTCGCGGGGGAGGCAGCCCCGCCGCGGCGTCCCACACGCTGGGACGAGAAAGGCCCCGTCCCAGTACTGGGCAAGTGAAAGCGTTGGGAACACACAGCTCTTCCCATGCCATCCCCCCGTCACTTGAGGACAGATAAACCGTCACGGCGGTGGTTGTCCCCATCGTCCTAGGCAGTGTTGTCATGCGGCTGGTCTCGCCCTGGTGCATCTCCCAGCACTGCAGTGAGGGCTGCCGCCGTGGTCTCCCGCAGGCGCAGGGCTCTTGCCCCGGCACGGTGCCCAACGCAGCCTGCACATGCTTATCGCCCCATGCCTGGGTCCTTGCCACAGAGATTGGAATACAGCTCTCTCCCCCCACAACGCTGACCTTGCAAGGTTTCTTTCGCAAATGTAAATGCTCATTTCTATCCCAACCCACCCTCCTGCTGTGTCTGGTGCCCGTGCAGGTCGAAGGGAACGCAGCGTCCGTGCTTTTCCAGAGAAGAGAGCTTCGGCCCAGCCAGCTGCCAGCCGGCCGCCTCTGTCCCCAGGACCGTCTTTGAGGCTGGGGCCAGACTGGGAGCCTCTCTTCTTCCATTCCGCAGCCCTGAGCAGTCTGGGAGGTGCAGAGGTCCCTGAATCTCCCTTCCTTCTTGCCGTGTCTGTCAGTGCCAGACTCTTTCCCCCTCTTTTAAAACTTGGAATGCAGTCGGCCCACCCCTCTTTCCCCTTTCCTTTCTGCCACGATTTCCCAAAATAGGGTCAGGACTCTGCTGTCACATATGCATCTTGCGCTGCATTTGATAGGTAGTTTGTTTATTAAAAAGTATACACGCTCGAGCGTCCCTCTAAGATTCGCGTTAATCAGGAAAGATCAGGAAAACCAGTTGCTGTCGTCACACTAAGCACTCCTCTCACTTGGAGATCGCACCTTGTCAGCTGGCCCCGTGGTATTTCCTGGTGCCTGCAGTTGGCCAGCACTAAATCTGCAGGTGTCAGATGGGGTGTGTCCAAGGGAATAGTCTTTGGGGTGGGCACATGGAGCCCACCTTGGCCAAGTTACCAGCCCTTACGGTCAGGTGTGGCACAGCCCATCAGGCTGCAGTGCCAGAGCGTCCGTCTCCAAGCCCAGCGAAGCCCGGAAAACCCAGAGGGCTCCCAGCTCCTGTGCCCTGGGCCCCCCTGTTGTCCGACCCCAGGTCTGGTGCTCTGCGCGGATGGCCCTGTGCCTGCGCCAGGCAGTTTCCTGCAATGGCCGGGAGGAGGTGGAGGGCCTCCTGCACAAGGGGTTTCATTCTAGGCAGGAAGAGAAAGAAGTATTTACTGTGGCACCTTTGGATGTGTCTTTTCTTTTTATTTGGGGGGATTGGGTCTGAGTCCTTCTTCTGATTAGCTGCCCGTCCCTGGTTTTCCCTCACTCTCCTGCAGCTGATTTATTTAAAGGTGTGTCAGCACGGAATCAGATGGCGAGCAGGGCCCCCTCCTTTCTGCTGACGACAGGCTGTGCCAATAATTCATTTTTTAGCTCATTAGCTAACAGAGGCTGTGAACAGTGGTCCTCCAGGGGATCGGAATGAGGTGAGGTGATCTACTGCCGGCTCCGCTGCTCTTGAACTGGCCTTCCTTGGGGAAATGAAAGCCCCGGCCAAGACTAGCCAGGATCCCGGAAGTGAAACCGGGACACCACGGTAACAGTCTGAGTGTTGGCGCTTTGGTGTCAGGGTTGCTTAGGGCGAATGGTCTTAGACGGGGTGTTCTCGTGGAAAATAAACCGTCGTCAGAGTATCCGTCTTTCACGCGGTACCTGTGTTTGCAGAAGCCAGATGGGAATGAGGAAGGATGTGGCTGTCCTGTGTGTCAGTCAGCTCGGCTGCCACCGTGAAATGTCACATGCTGGGTGGCGTCAGGGAGGGAAATAGATTTCTCACAGATCCGGAGGCTGGAAGTCCAAGATTAAGGTGCCAACAGGGTTGGTTTCTGGTGAGGCCTCCTTTCCCGGCTTGCAGATGGTGGCTTCGCACTGTGTCCTCGTGTGCACGCAGAGAGAGATCTGGCGTCTCTTCCGCTTATATGGACGCCTGCCCTGATTGAATTAGGGGCTCCCTTCGTGGACTCTTTTAGCCTTAATTACCTCCCTGGAGACCCCATCTCTACATCCAGCCTCACTGGGGGTTAGGGCCTCAACATGTGGATTTTGTGGGACACAATTCAGTCTATAACATGCAAGAAGCCTTCAGACATCTCAAGGCTGTGGGCAGGGGCTGACCGGACCTTGCCCCAGCAACTCTGACAGCCATGGGTCATTTCAACCAGCCACGCCCCACTTACTGCAGTGTCTTGGTGCCCTCTGCACTCTTAAGGGGGCATACAAGACTCCCATGGTCTTGTCAAGGCCCCTGGCCAAGAGCGACCCACCTCACCATGCTGACCACAAAGTCCTGTGAGGGTCTTATCTCCAGACAGCCATGATTTAGAAACCTCCAGCACCCAGCAGGTGTTTTGGCACCCAGCCCCATGCCACCAGCACCTCCAGCACACACACCACCCCGTGGTGGGCTCTTACACACATGGCAATGATGTTGAATTATTAGAGATACTATGCTCTTCAGTCATAGCACCAACAGCTCCTATCTGCAGAGGGACTGCTCTGGCCAGCCCATCATCCAAATGCATGATCTCAAATCCCAAAACAGCCCTGGCTGGTGTGGATGTTGCTGTACCCATTTTACAGATGAGGAGAGGAGGGGTCCACGAAATTATTAGAAAGGTGAAGTCAGCTGGGTGTGGTGGCACACGCCGAGGCTGAGATGGGAGGCTTGCTTGACAATTCAAGGCTGCTGTGAGCTGTGATTGCGCCACTGCTCTCCAGCCTGGATGACAGAACGAGACCCTGTCTCTAAAAAAAAAAAAAAAAACGTGAAAGTCCACCACTAAGGAGGAAAAAGCAGACACATAAACCCCAGTATCTCTAACGCTGACCACTGCAGCCTTTAGCCCAGCATCCGTGGGAGACTTTATTTTCCCCGCTCTGGCCCCTGCAGAAAGTGCACAGAGCTAACCTCCCCCCACCCCATCTGTCAGGGCGGGCAGTGGCCGCAGGGGATGGGCTGTAGGTCATGGCAAGTGGTTGAACATGGACGGGGGTTGCTGAATGAGCACCCCAAAACCCCAGTGCCCATGTCTGAGTCCTGTTTTCATACCAGTTGGATTTCAGCTGCTAAGAAGGGTCACTTCTGACATAGACACGAAGCCCAGGGGCCGCCCAGAGCTTTTGGCCACGTCCTAGTATCTGAAAACACACCGAAATATTGCAGCCCCAAAGGACCCAGAAGTCGGCATTGAGAGCTTCTGTGTTTAAGTAGCACACGAAGTTTGGGTGAAGAGCCATGGTTATGTCAGGTAATAAAAGCCACAGGAACAGACCTGGGGACGTCCTTGGGGAAACACGAGGGGTCACATGGATGTAGGGCCAGGGGAGGCCCCGCCAAGCCTGCCCAGGGACTTGGCCCCTGTCTCCTGTCCCTGCAGAATTCCCGGGTAACAGTTACCAATATCAAGCCCGTTTCTGTGTCTGAGTTGTAGACTCGGGTTTTCAAACCCACGTGAGCAATCTGTTCCTTCTCTTACTGGGAGCCGCAAGGCTAAGGAAGCCCAGGCCTGGGCCCCTCCCGTTGTCCCACCTTCTCCCAGGCCCTCTTTTTAATTTCATGTACATAATATTTGAATTTTCCTCTTAAAGAAGGCTCCCAAAATACTATACATTTTCAGCTCCACAAAACCTGGACTCACCTTTATTATGTATTATAGACAGCACTGATTTCTAAAAGCAAAGAACAGCTCATTCAGACGTGTGTTGGTTTCAGTCCCTTCAGATGGGCTTGCCCCGGGGTGACCAGACCCGGACAGAGTCCCCAGAGCACACGTGGGTGACAGCAAAGGGCGCAAGAGCTGTGGGTTCGTACTCATTCTTTGGCCAGAGTATTTGAATAAGAAAAAGAAAATTGAATCATTGCAGTTAGGACTGTAGTTACTATGTAAATTCTCGGGTTTATCCCTGGATGATTTAGCAATGACTATTAAAATCAATCGGAGCAGAATAAAACAGTTGTGATTTTAATGCCTACCAAAAAATGAGAGTTAGCTAATCGTAACCTGAAAGCCTGGACATCTCCACTACCATCCCTTTTCATTTAATTCATGTTTTGCTCTTCCTCTCCTGCGATTTATGAAATGCATTACCAAACATTTAATACATTTTAGGTAAAGTTCGAAAAATATCATCAAAACCGCTTTTTGGTTTTCTTTTTTTTGTTGGTCTTTCTCCTTAACTGGTATTTCTCAGGCATGGCCAGCACTTCGGCGCACGTGTTTTTGCCGAGTGGGGTGCGAGGGCTGCGCCCACCGCTGCGTTTGTGGGTGCTGGTGTGTCAGTTCTCAGCTGCAGCCCAGTGTTTGTCCTGGAAATCTCCGCATGAAAAGAGTCAGGGGTCACTCTGGGGTCACTCCCATGTACCAGGAAGTGAAGCAAAACTAATGCAGATTTACTCCTGGAAGAATTTGTTTGCCTAAGTATTTAAGAACAGATTAGGGCTAACCCGACACTGGATCACCGGGAGCAGGGTAAACACTGGTAAAAGGTGTACACAACGCTTTTCCTCTGTGCTTCGGAAGCAGAAATGTCACGGGTAATGAGTTTTCTTTCTAGACTTTCGTGGAAGCCCTAAGTGATCTCTCCGAGCCGTTTGTAGCTGTGTACTCTGATTACTCCCCTGGAGAAACTTCTGGATTTTAGGAGAGGGCAATTGAGAATCAGTGTATTATTTCAGTCTCTGTGGGTAATCACAACCCCTTCTCGCGTGGCGGGCTGTTCTCTCTTTTCTTCATCATCCTCATCAGAAAGCCTCTGCCCGGCCGAGGAGCACGCCCTGCCGGCTCTGCTCCCCGGCCGCTTGCAAAATTTCAAGAGCTGCTTGTAAAATCTCACGTTATTCTTTTTAAATTTCTTGCTCCCCCACCTCTCCCCCTTTTCCTAGCAGTGCTGCCGAGTCTTGGGGAGTGCTGAGTTTTCAGTACCTCTCACATCCTTTTTTGAGGAACTAGAACCAAAAGCCATCCTGAGCAGCCACAGCGCCTAGGAGCAGCTTGCCCGGGGTCCCTGCTCCGGGTCAACGTAAACACGCCTTGCTGTCGGTTTCCCTTTCTCTCTTTCTTGAGTTTCTCATCCCATCCTGGCCCCTTTTCTCCTCAGCCCTCCCTCCAGATGTCATATGCAGGGTCCCCGTCCTCTTTAGACCCTCGGGGATGGGGTGGTTATCACACCCACTGACCTGCGGATGCTCAGTCCCAGCTGGGTCATGCAGGGGAAGGGGGGGCGGCTGCCATCATCTCTGCTGTCCACACCCCTGCCCCCCGGCCCCAGCCCTGTCCCCAGCCTCATCCTCTCCTCTGTGCCCCTGCTCAGCCCTGGCCTTGGGGGGCCACCTGCCTTGTTTCCTACACCCTGGAACAATTTCCCTCAGAAAACCTGGCTGTTCATTGTCATTGGAGGGCTTTGTGACATCCTGCCGCCTGCACTTAAGCTGTTCCCAGGTATCCTGAGAGCTGACAGGTGTGCACGCAGTGACTGGGCTTAGCTTGCGTCTCTTTCCGAACCTCCCCGTTGGAGTCTCTGCCCTTCCCAGGGTGGGTCTCTGGCCATGTTTTCTTCAGCTGAAAGTGTTCGGAGACCCCGATCGCACACCCTCCCATCGCAGGCGGACGAGCTAAGAGCTAAGAGCACATGTCACCCCCAGGTCGGGGGAGCCCTCCGACTGTCCTGCCCCCAGACTCTAGCCAAGTGTCCTTTAATCCTGACTCACAGTTTTTCTTGCTTACCATGAAACTGAGCTCTTGGCCTGCAGAGGCTGTCCGTGCACCCTGCCTCCCGATGCGTGGGAGGTGTGAGAGCCACTGACCCAAGGCCACAGCTTCTGCACTAAAAGCAAAAGAAATCGAGAGCTCTGAGGCTGTGAGCCTTAGATCAGTGGTTCTCCTAACCTCGGTATCAGAAGCCTCTGCAGGGCTGTTTGTTTGGTTTTTTTTTTTTTTTTGAGACAGAGTCTTGTTCTGTCGCCCCAGGTAGACTGCAGTGGCATCATCATAACTCACTGCAACCTCTAACTCCTGAGCTCAAGCGATCCTCCTGCCTCAGCCTCCTGAGTAGCTGGAATTACAGGCACGTGCCACGACACCTGGCTAATTTTTCTATTTTTAGGAGAGATGGGGTCCTGCTCTTGCTCAAGCTGGTCTGGAACTTCTGAGCTCAAGCAACCCTCCCACTTCTGCCTTCCAGAGTGTTGCAGTTATGGGCGTGAGCCACCATTCCAGCCTGCAGGGCTTTTTAAAACACCCCCTGAGGTTCTGATTTTGCTAGGGGTCGGAGAAGGTTGGGGGGGGTGGAGAATCTGCATTTCCGGTAAGTTCCCAGGTGGTGCTGGGCTGCGGTGAGGACGCCACTTCATGAGCATGGATTAGCCGCATCCCTGGGGGCTCCCTTGTGCCAGGGAAGACGCTTGTCTCCAGTTACATGCCTCCCTCTGAGTGCCTGCTGGCCACGCAGGCGGGGGCTGTGGCCCGGGTTGTCCTGCCAATTGTGACCGCCCCTCTCTGGTGGCTCTTGCAGGGAAGAGAAGGAGCAGTGGATCCGGGCCAAGTACGAGCAGAAGCTCTTCCTGGCCCCACTGCCGTGCACAGAGCTGTCCCTGGGCCAGCACCTGCTGCGGGCCACTGCCGACGAGGACCTGCGGACGGTCATCCTGCTGCTGGCTCACGGCTCCCGGGACGAGGTGAACGAAACCTGCGGGGAGGGAGACGGCCGCACGGCGCTGCACCTGGCCTGCCGCAAGGGGAACGTGGTCCTGGCGCAGCTCCTGATCTGGGTACGTGGCCCGCGTTGGCGCACTAGTGATGCATATGGTGTGATACAGATTAGATGACAACTGCGGTTAGTTTGCTAGGGCTGCCACAGCGAAACACCATAGACTAGGTGGCTTAAACAACAGACGTTTATTTTCTCATGGTTCTGGAGGCTGGAAGTTCGAGGTCAGGGTGCCGGCAGGGCTGGTGTCTTGGAGACGGCACCTCTCCCTGTGTCCTCACACGGCCCTTCCCGCCTTTTCTCTGCACCCACGCCCGTGCCTCTTCCTCTTCTTACGTGGACGCTAGCCCTGTAGGATCAGGGCCTCGCCCTTACGACCTCGTTTAACCTTTCCTACCACCTTGAAGGCCCCATCTCCAAATATAATCGCTTTCGAGAGTGCTGAGCATGAAGCTTCACCATGTGAATGGTGGTGGGCGGGCGGGGGCATAGTTCTGCCTGTGCCAAATCGCTGGCCGTCCTTCCTTATCAAATTGGCGGAGAGCTCCCTTGATGGCTCGGGCCGTAGAGCGTGGGCTGAGACTCCCTTACAGCGTGAGCCGGCGGAAATGGAGGTGAGTCCACCCTTTTCACGAGCAAGAAACTTAAAAATGTCGTGTACTTTAACCGAGTGTTTCCTCCTGCTAATCGTCTCTCTGATGATCAGAGATCCTGAGAAAGATTTGGTGTGAGGATATATATCAGGGCACTGTTTCTACCAATGACAATATTTGGACAAAATGTGCAGCATTTGAGGACAGAGTGACTGAATTATGTTCGTGTGGTGGGATACTAGATAGCTATTATGTGTCATGCTTTTGAGGCATTTTGAATGACGTAAGAAAATGATCACAGTACAGTGTTCAGTAAAAAAAAGGAAAGGTTAAAATGACTTGTATAGTCTTATCTCAATTATGCACACATACATTTAGATTCAGAGAAACCCATTAAAAGAAAACACACTAAAATATTAACAAAGGTTATCTCTGAATGGCAACATTATAGGTGATTTTTCTCTCTTATGCTTTTATGCATTGCTTATGTATTTTCTACAATAAAATGAATTGCCTCTGAGATTAAAAAAAAAAGTGATTTATTTTCTTTTTACAATTGGAAAGTCAAAATAGAAATAGCAAAATTAAAGTTATCCTTGATTCGTTGATATTGCACAAAGGAGGGGCTTTTAGTTGAGAAAAGAACATTCTTCCCTTTAAAGAACGCCCTGGCGGGGGGCCAGGCTGTGCCTCCAGCACTGGATGGTCGTGGTCCCCACCGCTCCTACGGTAGCCGGCCCCAGCAGTGCCTGTCGGAGCACAGACCACCAGGCGCAGGGGCCCAGGGGAAGCTCCCTGCCCCTCCCTCCGCCAGACCCCGTGATGCTAACGTGGGCTCTGTTGCCTCCGCAGTACGGGGTGGACGTCATGGCCCGCGACGCCCACGGGAACACGGCGCTGGCCTATGCCCGGCAGGCCTCCAGCCAGGAGTGCGTCGACGTCCTGCTGCAGTACGGCTGCCCCGACGAGCGCTTCGTGCTCATGGCCACCCCCAACCTGTCCAGGAAGAACAATAACCGGAACAACAGCAGCGGGAGGGTGCCCACCATCATCTGAGGAGCAGCCGTGCCCACCCACCGCCCCGCCACGCCTGGGACGCGGCAGCCTCGCCGCGCACGTGAAGTCGCAGCACGTGAGTCCCGTCGCATCCCCTCACTGTTCCTGGTGGTCACCTCCCACCCACCCGCCCACTCTCACCCAAAACGAAATCACAGAGCCTGGACATCCTTAAAGGGCGAAGAGGAGGCCGGGAGGCTGCAGAATCGATTCCTTTTCCTAAACTCCCCTAAACAACAAACAGGAGAGACCGACGGGGCCTTGGTTCTTTGATGATAGCACACGGTGCGGGACCCTTGTCCTGGTGGCACAAGGGACGGGGACTCGAGGGGGAGGGGAGGTGAGGAACAGGAGAAGGGGCAACTTTCCTTAACTGGCAGTTAAGCACATCAGTACATTTCACCTCTACCAAACGGAACACTTGGATTTCATCTCTTCTCCGAGGAGCTTGACGGCATAAATCAGAGGCAAGCACAGAGTTTGTCAGGTTTGAAGCCCCTATGATGGTATGTGTCAAATCAGTTGTAGCTAATCTGTCCAGGGAGAATACTGGCTTCATTACACTTGTATAGTTGAGTTCTTCCAGCATTACCGCTGTTTAATAGAACATGATTAGTCATCACCGAGAAGAAAGCATATTAGCCGAGGAGGTAGTTACGCGGCACGCTCCGGTGATTGCCACGATGTGATTGCAATACTCTTAGAAGCATCATATTATCCCAGACATGTTCTTTCAAGCCCTTGGAGCCCTCCTTTCTAAATTCACTGTCATAATTTAGTATCTGTTTAATTTTTCAGTCCAAAGAGAGGAAATCAGTTGCTGAGTATTATTTGACTGCAGTCTCCTTGGTGCAAAAACAAAATGGAAAAAATAAATAAGAATAACTCAGAAATTCGAAAGGAAATCACAAATTCAGCTAATAATAGCATTTTGAGTACATTTGGTAAACCGAGTAAATACATAAAAGGCTATTTTTTCCGAACATGAGAGATATTTTATGTCCTTTTGCCAAGGTGGATGTGTTGGGTCTCAGCCACTCCTGGGCCACGTTGCCCAAGTTACACAGGCTTCTGTATTGTGTCTTTAGATAAGATGTGTGAAAATCTATTTGAATAAAAGAAGTTCATAAATATGCATTGATTTTTGTACAGACAAATGGCACCTCTGTTAATTTATAAATTGAACTGGATGTGAACTAATAACGTGCAACTAGTTGAGATAAGAGGGTTACAGATCGTTGTACATGGAAAATATTCCCAGCAGTAAACACTTCCATTAACGTGATGTACAGCTTTTAAAAGGGAACATATCAGAATAAGATGGTGGTACGATTTGCTTATTAAAATTGAGAAGGGAAAAAAAAGACCCTGGCGCATATTAGAAAGGGGAAAAGAGGCATGTGATTTCTCGTGATTGAAAGCATGATTTAGTTCGGACACTGCTTTTGCTAAACCAAGACCAAGGGGCTCTGGCAAGACGGGGCGATTTTCTGAATGCCAGACCGGGGTGCTTTACAGAGGCAGCCACTGATGGTTCTAAGTCACCCACTGGCTCCTGAGATCCCACACGACCTGGACTTAGCGGCCAGGCCCCGCCGGCTAGCACCTCGCCTGATGTGCCATTGTCGTGGTACTGTAGCCACCTTCACTGTGGCGGTCAAACGCAATAAACCAAATCATGGCATCCCTGAGGGTCAAAAGAAAAGGGGGCGGCTTTGCCTCTGGCAGTGTGACGGGGAGGAAGGGTTGTCATGATGGAAGACGAGGACACCGGCCTGACGTAGCACAGAAACACAAAGGCACATTGCGTGGCAGACACCGGGAAGTTCCTTGCTCTCCTATATTAAACCTTATGTTTTGTAAGAGTTTTTCCTCTTCTTTCACTTTTTAAAAAAATATTCAAAGTAGGTGGGGAAAGAAATAAAGCTTTACACAGACTTTATATGTGGGTAAGTGTTTCGTGGAAATTTCTAATCTTAGTTAAGCTCGGTGGAAGTCACCAGAACCCAAAAATACAACAAGTGCAGAAGCCACAAGTCTGAGAACCGTGACAACAGTCCCATAGCCCATCCATTCGAGTTTTAATTCTGCATTTCATCACTGTGTAGTTATTTTAAATGTGAATAGAGAAAAATTAAGTCATTGCCTATTTTTGAAGAACGCGTTAGTGTTCTCATCCAGCTGTGCACATGCAGCTCCACACAGCCTTGACCATAGACTTTCTGTAGTGAACACAGATATAGTATAAATGAAATTCTTAAATTATTTCATTGTAGTTAATTCCCACTATAGGAATGCTTTATCATAGTGAAACCTTCTTTTGAAAAGAAACGGGATTCCTTGTAAGGCTTCTCTTTGGGATGTATATGAGTGTGTACATATTATTCTATGTGTTTATAATATAATATTTTCCCAAATGACTTCTCGTTTCAATTCGCCTTCTACAGCCTGAATGCTAGATTGGTTTTTCCCCTTCCCTGCCTCCAGCCTGGGGATGTCCTTGAATCCTCCTTAGAAAACACAGCCGCTCCCCTGCCATTTTCAGCCACGTTGATTTGCTCCAAGACAGACCCCACTTTCTTGAGCCCAAGTTTTGGCCGCAGAAGGAAAGGCCATAGTGGGGTTTCAAGGGTTTTCTTTCCAAATAAAACTGGTGGCTAATCTGTTCATATTTCCATGTCAAACCAGAAATCCTTTCTTTGCTGACAACGCTCTCATTCCCATTTTCAAGCTAACTAACACCAAGGCTGGGAGAAGCAAGGCCCAAGAGCAGTGTTAGAACCAGTTTGGGAAGGGGGTCGAGTTTCATTGTTCATTGTTGTATGAAATGATGTTGATTGGAGAAGTCACCACCGTGGAATCCACATCCCCTTTTCTGTTCGGAACTCAGCCGGCTGGGCTAGCACAGGAGCCGGCTGTGCACACCCGATAACCACGCGGGTGGTTTGGACACCCACACATCCCCACGGCGGGCATCGGGTGTGGCCGTTACTCAAGTGGAAGTGTGTCGCAGAGCTAGCTAGACTTCACTAGTGGCTGAGAAAACCCTGCAGGGAAGGGATGCTGTGTTTCTGACCCAGCTCGAGCAGACCTCAAGTACTGGAGAGGGTAGGTGGTCCACTGAGCCCAACACCCCAGCCGTGAGCCCTGTCATTCTTGGTCATCCCAGGAAATGAGCAGCTGAAGGTTTGTGAGTGACAAGTTCATGAGTCATCGGTCCTGGAACCAGATGCAGTGTCGTATCTCCCAAGAAGTACTCACCGTGTTTATGCACCCCAGAAACAGAGGTGAAGGCAGTGGGTGCTTGCAGGTCACGGGGTTATGAGACACAGAAGAGAGTGCGATCTTACTGAATTATGTCCTCTGTAGGGCTGCTGGTCTGCCAGCCAGCTCCGGGCTGTGGCTTTTCAGCACAGCGTCTTGCATTGAAGCTCCCTCTTCTGAGATTTTTCCCAGCCTAATGAGGTCTGTTTGGATCCAGCCTCTGCCCTCCAGTGTAGATAGTAGCCTTCCCAGTTTTGTGACATCTGCGCACGTTTGGGGTCATTTCCTGTGTCTGCGTAGGAGCTGTTACTAACTTCATTAGGGAGGAACACAACCCAGTGAGAAAGAGCCCTGGGGGCCTAGCAGACCTGAGTTCACCTGGCTCTGCCGTCCACCAAAGGATGCTGGTGCAACCTCGGGCAAGCGTCCGGCTCCTCGGACTCTTCCTTCCCTCATCTGTGAAGCTTGTAGGGTACAGTGAGGTTTGGGACCAGTGTGATGAACGCCAGCCTAACGCCTGGCCAGGGGACAGACGCTCAGGAAATGGGAGCGTTTATTAAGAACAGAGACACCGATAGGACCGAAGCCAGAGCACACACCTGGAAACCTGTCCCCTAGCTGACACCACGTCTTCGAGCCAGCGTCCTGGGGAGGCAGTGATGGGCACGTTTGCCAGCCACCCTTCCTTTTTAGCCGGTGGCCTCCTCTCTCTGCTGAGCCGCTGCTGCCCTTGCCCGGCCCCTGTGTGCCGGGAGCAGCGTCAGAGGAGGGATGAGCCTCCCTGGGGCCCTGCTCCTGAGAGCCCCTCTCAGACCTGCTCACTTACCGTCTCGTCAGCCCTTGCCTCTCGCGAATGTCCTCCCTTCCTGTAGTCTGAGTGTGATTTTCCAGAGGCAAGAAGGGGTTGAATTCTGCCCTTGTGCCGGTGGTGTTGGCTTGGCCAAGCCTCCCTCCGTCCCGTCACCGTGGGCCGCTGTGACACATGCACGTATGGGGCCTCACCTCCGTGTGCTTTTTCTCCTCCTTTCTGAGATCAGGCCTTGCTGGGGAGCACCCTGGGTGGCCAAATGTGGCTTTAGGCTCTCCCGCCTCTCTCCGCGGCTCCCTGAGCTTGCGCGACTGGACAGCGGGTGTCCTGCTGGAGCCGTCGTCCCTGGCAGGGTCTCCTGCCCTGCCGTGCAGCGCACCTCACGCCTGAACTTGGGGAACTCGTCTTCCCCCCAGAGTGAGCTGCTCAGCCCCCCAGCCTGAGCTGTGCCCCTAGGTGCCAGGGTTCCCTGTGACACCCATTCTGCCAACCCTGCATTTGGGACGTTCTGGAAAGGAAAGGGGAGAACCCGCAGCAACCTGGCAACAGGGAGAATGATCGGGTGTAACAGCTACGCAGGAGGCACAGATACTTGGAAAGCCACTCGCACACCTCCTGCAGGGCTGCTCCCCTCCCCCGCCCATCCGCTCCTTTTCTCTCCCACCCCCGCCCCCACAAGGTCACTGAGACTGTTCTAGAACTCCCCAGGGTTGTATTTATGGCCTTCAAGCAAACAAATTGAAAAGCAGTCAGGAAGGAATTCAGACAGAAAAGTGCTGGAGACACACATCTTTCCTTCAAAGGAAACATAATTTATTTCCAACTGCCTCTTCCAACTTGGGTTTCACGTGTTCTGAAGTCACGTCTCGAATGATTTTCACCCTCATCCTTCACCAAAAAGCTAAACAAGGGCGTTTGGCATCCAGACTTGCATCTCTCACTTTCCCTGTCCTTTTTTGGATTCCGAAGTGGCTTTCTTCAGGAAGCCCTGGGTGCATGCGTCTCTCACGTGGCCCCACCCCAGCCAGGCCCGGCCAGCACACCCACTGTGGGCCCAACGGCCCCGCCCAGGCCCGATCTGCCCCTGCCTGGCTCTGTACCCGAGACATGGCCTTCGTTGTTCAAGCATCTAAATTAGGTTGCCTTTCAGCCAAGGTGTCAGATTTCTTCCAGTTATGCAGGAAAAAGAAAGGGGAGCAAGTGTATCTGCTTGGAGTAGATGGGTTACTAAGAAACAGACTTATTTCCATCACTGCCAGGAAGTCATCGCAGGCCCCCGAGGTGCTGTGACATCTTCAATTAGAAAAACAGTGAGCGCCTGTGTCAGACTCCTCATCTTTCACTTCTGGAGAAAAAAATAACATTTAGCAGCTTAGACATTAGTATTTCAAAACAAAAATATTTTTTCCCCCTAGAGAAGAAATACTGTTCTTACATGGATTTTTTTTTAAATGTGAATGGATCCCCTGTTTAACTCGTATGTCTGCCGCTTTTTAAATGTGGGTTTGCAGCGTATGTCAAGAGTTGAAATTAGAGGACGTTCCATCAGTAGATGATTCTAGAAAGGGATTCTGTAAAACCAAGTGTTTTTTCTGTGATTTTTTTGAAAGGCCAGGTTTTAGAAGTATTTAAGTTTCACCAGTGTAATAAACACCTGCCCCAAAGCAGCGGTACAGCAAATATAAACTTGAAAACCTGTCCTTACCGCCTTGCACTACGAGGTGCTGATTTTGCTATAAAATGACAGCACTTGGTTTGGGGGGCTGCACCTGTTTCATGGGACTCTTCTTGTGCGAGGCCCTCCCTCCGTACAGCTGAGCCGCAGGGCCTGGAGGCAGGCAGGCCATTCAGGGGTGGCCACAAAGACCCGCGGCGGTTCCGAAGGCTCCAGGGTTCAGGCCAGAGGCTGCCCAGGAGAATGGAACAGACAGCTCTGGCGTCCGGCCTCGGTGCCCAGTGCTGGGCAGCCACTTGACGTGGCCAAGGCACGATGCCTTCGTGAGTGTGAGAGAGGTCAGCTCAGGGCTCCTTTTTCATTTTGGCCTGGCGCAGGCATCCGTGGAGGAGGCCCCTGAGGGTCAGTACGGACTTGCCTGGTTAGGCCCCATCCAGCATTCAGTGTGGCGAAGGGCAGGGGCTCTGTCTCGAGATGCGGGTCTAAGAAAGGAACCAAACCAGGTACGAGGGCGTTGGGAAATCTTCTGAATGAACAAACCCTTAACACACCAGCTGCTGGGAACAGCTTCCCCTAAAGCAGATTAAGCCCCCTGCTCCTGGGTGCTGGGTGGTGTCCACACTGGCCTGGAAAGCTAATGTCTGCACAGGTTGGAGAACTCTTGTCAAAAGCAGACCCCGGGAGCCCACTCGGGCAGTGCTTGGTCATTAGCGTGGCAGGCGCTGTCCGGGCTTGAGGAAGGACATTGCAGGTAGAATCTTGAGAGGCCTCTGGCAGAGACGCCAGCAGGGCGACCTGGCCAGGGCCCTGCACTCAGGTCTCCTGGGACAGTGAAGACGTAATCTTGCCTGGGTTTTTCAGGGCTGGGGACAAAGAAAGGCCCAAGGGTGTGTTGAGCCGAGGCCAGTCTGGGGGGTTGGCTCCCACGTGCTGCTCATGCCAGCACATAGGGCACCCCCTGGCCCCCTCCCCTCAGGGGTCCCCACAGGTTTCCCAGCACGGCTGGTTTGAAGGTACACAAGCTTTGGGAGTGGGGTCAGGGCTGTTGCAAGGCGGACAGGCAAAAGGAGCGTTGAGAAACTGCTTGGTGGCGTTGAGAAGGGGTACAAAGACCTGCACCGTCATGTCAGAAATAATTCCTTCTCAAACACTTGAAAAGCATCCCAGTTTTTCCCTCTCAACTAAATTCTGGCGGCTAAATTATATCGAATTCTTGAGACTGGAGGTCCCTCCCAGCCCTGAGCTCCTGATGCCGGGAAGGCTTGGGCTGGGGAGGGGAGGGTCGCCCGCGGGCCCCAGGGGCAGCTCTCCCTTCTGCCAGCTCTGAACTGGGGCCTCCTCTTGCCATGGGGGTGTGTTCCCAAAAGGGGGGCCGGAGCAGGTCAAAGGGGATGGCTGAGGCGCATTTCTAGGTGGGGCAGGAAGGCCGGGAAGGAGCCGCCGGCCAGCGCGGTTTCTGGTTCTGTAAATAGCGATGTACAGAAGACGGAGGATGGGCGGGAGTTTATCCAGAGATGGTTTTTGGTTTTTGTTTCTGTTTTTTTCTATTACCTCATTCAGCAACTCTGTTTCACAATGACTCGGTGATGCTTTATTTATATTGTTTGTACTGTAATTAAAACCATTGACAGACATTTCACTTTGCTTGTTATTTCATATGATCTTGTTTTGATTCAATACGCCAGTTTGTATTTTCCTGCCTGGGGATTTTTTCTGTCAGCTGTACAGTATTCTAAGGGAAAAAGAAAAAGAAAAATGTGTAAAGTAACGGAGAGAGGTGGCTATAGTGTAGAGGCCTCTTTCTAATAAAGAAATGAAAATACGTCTACACTGCTGTCATGGAGTTGTGTTTTTTTTTTGTTTTGTTTTTTTCTGATGGTGTCGGTCATTTGTCACAACTAATTGGGTTTCAATTCCCGGGCAAGGTAAATCAGAGAAAAGGGGCTTCGGCTGCTTGCAGGAGGCAGGATCCCGGGCCCAGGCCCGGCCGAGGGAACTGGCCCCCAGCTGCAGTCTCCGAATGGGGAACTGGCAAGGAGCACCTGTTCTGACTTCTTCACTCCCAAGGACAGAACCTCCAAGAGGTCGTTCTTTCCCCAGCCAGGGTGGACTGGGCCCAGACGTTCCAGATGCACCTGAGTGTCTTTGCGCTATCCACACGGCCCCAGATGCGGCAGGTGGCCAGGGGACAAAACCACTCCAGGTCTCTATTATTAACACTGTTAGGATCATCAACACGATTGTAATTTTTACATGTAAAATACAGTATGTCTTTACTTCCCCAAATCAGAAAAGTATAAAGAAGGTAAAACTCCCCCAGGCCTGAGTGTAGCCAGCAATTTGGCGAATGCCTTTCGGACGCCGCTCTCCGCAGACACGAGGCTGTCCTTTCCCTCCTCTTCCATGTCAGCAAATACAGAGCCACGTGATCTTATGACATGGTCACATTGACATTTTCTCTTGAAACTTTCCCGTGGCGTGGGAAGCCACAAAGTGCCTTGGGGGTTGTCCCAACACAGAATGTGGTGCCACACTCGAGTCACAGGACACCGGTGGCCAAGGGCAGGATTCTACAAAGGTGACTTGTCTTCTAGGAAATAGCCAAGAGAAGGACAAAGAGCAGTGCTTTCAGGAAGAGCCAGCGCCGCTTAGGTGCACATCACCTATCTGCCATATTTGGTAACACATTTACAGAACAGTGCCTTACATAAATTAAGGGATTGTTTTTCCTCAAAAAATCCTGGAGAAAGGAGCCTGGGCAGCAGGCTGGTGTAGACAGTTGCGGAATGCCCCTCAGCACGGCCTCCTCCCGGCCTCTGGTCAGCCATCGTTCCTGGCACTTGCCACCTCCCAACACCCACGAGAGGGCGGTTGCACCTCCAGCACCTGCCTTCCAGGTGGGAAGAGGAGAGAAGGAGACGGGAGAGGCTGCCAAGGGGGCCCCTCTGAATCGGCTCTCCCCAAAGCCCCCTTCGTGTCGTGCACTGGCCAGACCAGGCTGGAGTCACTCAGGGCCGCAAAGGAGGCTGGAATCGTCGTTGTCGGGTGGGGTGGTGCTCGTGGGCATGGAGCGGGCAGTCCATGGTCTCTGCCCGTCTACCTTTCTGGTTCCTCAACATGCCACACACACCCTGTGGTGGGCGCATGGGGCACTCCCTCTCCGAGAGGGACACAGGTGGGCAGGCTGCCCCAGGCTCCCCATCTGACCTTGGCTGCCTGCCGTGACCTTGTCCCCACCTTCCCTGTAGTGCTCCGAGTCAAGCTCATTGTGTCTGTCACCCTCCCGAGAGATCGGTGGGGAACTGACTCACTTTCCCATGCAAGGTGCTTGAGCCGAGTGCTCTGGGAAGCTCTCTCAGGCTGGCACTAAAGCCCGGCTAAATACTTCGATTTCATAGCCAAGGTTCTTACTGTGACCAGACGCAGTGCTGGCCAGGCCACCGTGGAACCGTGGCCTGGCCAGGCTGGACACAGTAAAACAGCATTTCTGCAAAGCCACAGGGGGTTGTGTACAAAGGCTCTGAAAATCTTCCCTCTGCCTGGGAGGCCAGCACCCAGACCACACCTTCATCACAGCAGGGACGCAGTGTTTGTTGTCCACATGAACGAAGGCAATGCTTAGCAGTCTGGGCAAGGGACGATGTGAATACTTTGACATTTGCGTAAAGATGTTCATGAGTATGGGGTGTTTATAATAACGAAATATTGGAAATAAGCTCAAAGTCCAACAAGAGGGAGAGATTTAAATTAATTATGGTACATCTATAAAGAGTAAGATATTTAGCCACTTCAAACTGTGTTTATCACATGGGGCAATTATATAAATAAAATTTAGGATACAGAAGTGTATATGAGCAATCTCTATTAAATAAAGATATTTTTATATCCGGAAAAAAAGTCCAAAATGTTAGCAATAATGTCTTGGGGAATCTGGGTTGTTTTTATTTCCTTCTTTATACTTCTTTATACAGGGAGAGCATCCCTAATCCGAAAACCCAAAGTCTGAAATACTGCAAAATCCAAAACTTTTTGAGGACTGACATGGTGCTACAAGTGGGACATTCCACGCTGACTTCACGTGATGGGTTGCAGTCAAAGGAAGGCTGAGGAGAGAGGATCGCTTGAGCTCAGGAGTTCGAGACCAGCCTCAGCAAGAGTGAGACCCCACCTCTACTAAAATAGAAAAATTAGCCGGGTGTCGTGGTATGCACCTGTAGTCCCAGCTACTCAGGAGGCTGAGGCCGGAGGATTGCTTGAGCCCAGGAGGTGGAGGTTGCAGTGAGCTATGATGACGCCACGGCACTCTAGCCTGTGCAACAGAGTGAGACTCTGTCTCAAAAAAAAAACTTTATTCCAAGCACAAAATTACTTAAAATAGTGTATAAAATTACCTTCAGGCTGTGAGTATAAGGTATGTATGAAACACAAATGAGTTTTGTGTTTAGACCTGAGTCCTTTCCTCAAGACATCTCATTATATATATGCGATATTCCAAAATCTGAAAAAATCCAAATCGATTCTGGTGCCAAGCATTTCGGATAAAGGATATTCGATCTGTGTGTTAAAAAGTCATGTCTCCGGGCTCAGTGGCTCATGTCTATAATCCCAGCACTGTGAGAGGCCGAGGCGGGAGGATCACTTGAGGCCAGGAGTTTGAGACCAGCCTGAGCAATACAGCAAGACCCTGTCTCTATAAAAAATAAGAAAAACTAGCCAGGCATGTTGGCACCCAGTCTGGGTGACAAAGTGAGACCCTGTCTCTAAAACAAATAAATAATTTTTTTTAAACGAATTACGTTGAGGTATATGTTGAAGCTCACAGTTTGCCATTGACTTTGAAGAACGTGGTTGGGTTTTCTATTAACATATGGTTCACTCATACTGAAATTGGAGAAACGATTGGTTAATTGATTGGTTAACAACTTTGATACTGAAATGGATTGATTAAAAATTAGGAAGCATTCAGGTAAGAAGCAAACTGGAACTTACAGAATCTGAGGGATCAAAGTTCAAACTGACACCCCCACCCAGAACTCAGCACACCCAGCGGGGAACCTTCTAGAAAACCAGGCCTGCCCCCCCACTTTGTTCTCTCACACCCTCCTGGCCCCTCCCACCCCCCAGGGGACCTTGCTGTCTCCAGAACATTCTCCCCTGGCCCACCCTGGTCCCCCAACCCTCCTCTCCACTCCTCTGATCCTTCTCCCAGGGATCTGGCTGTGCTGTCCCCTGCTGGAACTCCCCGTTGCTCTGACAGTACAGGCCAAGACCCTAAAGGTGGCCGTGTGCCCTCCCGCCCCTCCCCAGCCCCAGCCACACTCCCACGTCCTGGCCTCTCCCTGTTTGTTCACCTCTTCCTCCACCTGGGAAGTCCCCACTCCTTGTGGCTGGTTCCTTTTTTGCCTCTGGGGCTCTGATGTAGTGTCCCTTCCTCAAAGAGGCTTCCCCAGCCTAGCCCACCCCGGCTCCCTCCAGCCTCCCTGCTCTTGCATTTCACGGCAGGTGCTCATCCCGGATGGTCAGGTGTTTCCCGGTGGGGTCATTCACCCCTCCTGCTCCTCCCCTGGGCGCCAAGGCCGTGGGTCGGAGCCACCCCCGGAGCGCAGGGCCCAAGCATCCCCTCGGAAACGGGTGAATGCACAAAGACCAAGCTCTGGCCCATGGATGGCTTCGCCTTCCCTGGAGCATGTGGGTGTCGAATGTCCAGTTCCGGCGGCCATTTTCCTTGGGTTTCTCTACTTTTCAGGAAATCCAACCTCACCGTAAGTGTGATGGGGCTGAGGAGGAAGCGTGTCTGCTGGCCGTGCCCAGGAGACCACCCTGCCAGATTCCGGCCAGGCCAGGCTTGTCCCCAGCAGGCTCGTCCTGCCCTCGCCTGCTGTCCCCCGGCGCCTTGGTGGAAGTTCAGCTGTGGCCTGTGTCCCACTTGCCATGTGCAGACTGTCCCCCAGCCCGGCCCCCGCAGGCCCCCCACAGACCTGAGCCGCCCCTGCCCCGAGCACGTGGGGACGGGGACAGACAAAAGCCTGGCGTCCACACCGCGTGAGTGGGGAAGAGTGACGCGCAGCCCTGCCATCTCCGGCACGTTCTGAGAAGCCACCGAGCCACAATTTATCACCACTAGAGTCCGGTAAGGCTCCTAATTGGCCCATAAATGTGGTCCAATAACCGCACCTGACACCCAGAGACACCGCAGGCAATTAGCACTTATTTATTTGCATACGGCATTGACCAATCTCTGGCTGCACTCGCTCCCGGGATCTGTTTATTTTTAAAGCTGGGGTGGAGGGGGAAACTCAGTTACTGCCTTACAAAGGAACAACCACCATACACACGTTACACACACACACACACACACACACACACACACACCACATACACACCCTGCACACACACCACACACACAAACACACACACACACACACACACACACACGCAAGCATGGATGCTGGGAACTTGGCGTTGTGCTGCTCCTGGCTAAGGAATGCAGTGACGATCTGTGTGCAGGGCGCTCTCCACATCTTGCAAAACACTCCACAGACTCCCAGTGCAGCTGGCGGGAGGCGGCGGAGAATAGCCCAGGACTGTGCCTGGTTGTGTGGGCTTTCCAAACGTATGGCAACGTGGCTTTGCCAAACCAGCCCCAGGAAAATGACTTCCCTGAAGACAAGGTGGTGTCCCCAGATGCCGAGTTCTCCGGAGAGCCAGGGCACCGGCTTCTCCCAGCACCTGAGCTATTAGGTATGGAAAATTTAATGTTACTTTTGTCAACAAAATGTCATGCTCATGGCAAATCCACGTGTTGGATAGTTCAAGGTACGGTCTGTGCACTCACAAAGCTTGGGCTGTCTAGGTGCTGTGGGTGCTCACCTGCGAAGCGGCAGCAGCACCTCAGGTGTTGGGAAGGTTAAACAAGTTACCACCCGGAAGGAGCTTGGAGCCGTGCTTAGCCCTTCATGAGCTCATTGTGTCAGGAATCGCCATTATCATCATCACTGCAAATGTGGGCCATCCAGATAAGCGACGACGCCGTAGGTAACATTGAAACCTCCCCTAATCCATGTCTACAGTTCGTCATTTCTGTAACTATTTTTAAAGGAAGGAAAGAAGATGAAATTAACCATTGCCCACCCCCCCAGAGACAGGCAGTCTTAGCGTTTGGATATGTGTCCTTACGTCCTTTTAAAAGACATGTACATACTTTTATTTAAAGAAATAAAATAGCATTCTTCAAACTATCTTGCAGCCTGCACTTCTCTTGAAATTTTTGTTCTGCAAATTTTCAAGCCAACAGAAAAGTTGAAGAATGAAATAGATTAGTGAACACCAAAGATGTCTCGTCTGTGTTCACCAATTGTTAACATTTTAACATACTGGGGATCTCTCTCTCTCTCTCTCTCTCTTTCTTTCTTTCTTTCTCTGTAGATACATAGATATGTATAGATAGGGAGACAGACAGACATACCAGACAGATACTTTCATATGCGGAACCACTGGAAAGTAAATTAGCAACATCGCGATTTTTCACCTTTAAATAAATAAGCACGAGGCCTTTCTCCTCCGTGACAACGGCTCCTTCATTGTCACTCTCAGGATGGTTCCCACTGATGAGATGTAATTTGTAGTCCATATTCAAATTGCCTCAATTTTCCCAATAATGTGTTTTATGGCAGATTTCCCCCTTATCCAAGATCCAATCAATAATCACACAGAGTTACCCAGGTGAGGCAGCCAGCCTGGCCACGGGCCCCTGGACTTCAGGATGGCCGGGAGGAGGAGCTCCCGCCTGGCACAGCCTCTGGGCTCTTCTGCCTGCATGTCCTGCAATGCACAAGAGCGGCGCTGGGCCTCTCTTTACATCCGGTCCTCTGGCCTGGGGGTGACCAGCTCTTGCGATGCTCCAAGTCCCAGGTGACTTCAGTGTGCATCAGGAAGCTGCTATTTGAAGTCTGACAATCCCAAATGTCCCTTCCAAATCTGGTGGCAATCCATCCACCCCTTTTCCTGGGACACAATAAGAAGTAGATTCCGTTGTCCTTTTATTTGTACAGATCACGTGCTCCCAACTGCCGCTGCTCACTGGATCACTAGGGAGGCTCTAAAGAGTACGGATGCCGGTCTCGTCCCCGGAGATCCCAGTTTTGTGCATGGCTTTCTCCGTGCAGCTGAGGGTGGGGTGGGGTGGGGGCCTCTCATAGATTACTCTGTCAGGCAGATTTCAGACAGGGTGCCGGACGTGGAAACACACAACAGCAGTGGTGGTTCCAACACGACAGAAGTTTAGACACAGGTTCATTCATTCATCATACAGA
>RJWJ010023081.1:0-26182 GCA_004363605.1 Indri indri
AGGTTCGTTAATGGCACAAAAATATAGTTAGATTGATAGAATGAATAATATTTGATAGCACAACAAAGTGGCTATAATTAACAATAAATTAGGGTATACTTTAAAATAACTAAAAGAGTGGAATTGGAATGTTCCTAACAAAAAGAGATGATAAATGCCTGAGGTAATTACCCTGATTTGATTAATTCACATTGTATGCCTGTAGCAAAATATTACATGCACCCTATAAATGTATACAACTATTATGTACCCATAATAATTAAAAATAAATTTTAAAAAAGAAACTATGTATACAACTTATATAATTAATTGTCAAAAGTTTTCTGCACACAAACTGATTAATGGTGCTAAAATAGCAACCTAATCTTGTCAAATATCGGTGGCTGTTGTAGTCGAACTTTAACTTTCTCAGTCTAGGATCAAAACCTGAACTTATTTCAAACCTTGTCTTTTTCAAATGAAACATACCAAAAAAGACAAAACAAAAACGCATGGTAGTTGAAATCTACATGTTAGTGAAGCACTGATATTGGTTGACTTTTAAAGATATTTTACTAGAAAATAATTTTAAATTAATAAAAATAAAGGTGTCTCAAAATGTAACCACTAAAGCAAGGTATAAATTTAATATCATAACCAATTGTGGTTAATTTTGTTTAAAACTCAGGACTTTGAGCATATAATGTTCTCCTTTAATACTTCTAAGTTGTATTAAAGTTAGTATTGAGTTTGAAATTTTTCGAAGTTGTTTTTTAAAGTCTTTTTCCTATCTGCAACATTTTGTTATGAAATAATTTAGAATAATAGTCCAGGCTATTCATGATGTGAGAAACAGTGCCAAAGTAACTCACAGATTAAAAGATGGCAGTGTATGTGAAGATATGCAGCTAACAACATTTTCACTTGGTTTCGAAGTAGAGGAGAGAGCATGAAAATATAAAAATAATCTTCCAATTTTGAGCCATCTCTTTTCTATTTGGAGATCCCCTTTTTCCCATTATCACTGCATACCTACCCAGTTTCCACAATTTTCTTTTTATTGAGGGAAACCCTCTTTAATAAATTTATCTCATGTACACTACTGAATTTATAAGCCTATGATCTAATTAACACAGAAAAGTAATAGATCAACAGAAATATAATCGAAAAGCTCTTAATGCCTCAAAATTGTTCTAATTACAGACAAAGGTATTAAGAAACTTTGAAATTAAGATATCAACATCTTTTCAAAAATGAACAGTTTGCTGAACATGCATCAAGTCAGAATATTTACTGGTGTTTGATTTACAAGTGAACCAGCAATAAAATGAGAGCTCAATAATCCATCTCATGCTGTGAGGGGGGTGTTGAAATTCCCCACTATTATTGTATTATTGTCTATGTCTTTCTTGTCTAATAATCATTGTTTTGTGAATCTGGGAGCTCCAAAGTTGGGTGCATATATATTTAGGATTGTTATATCCTCTCGCTGAATTGATCTCTTTATTATTGTATAATGACCTTCTTTGCCTTTTTCTTTACTAGTTTTTTTTTTTTTTTAAGTCTGTTTTGTCTAATATAAGTACAGCTACTCCTACTCACTTTTGGTTTCTGTTTGTGGGGAATATCTTTTTCCTTTTTTAAAAAAAAGTTTTTTATTTCAGCATATTACAGGAGTACAAATGCTTAGGTTACAAATATTGCCTTCGCCCCACCCAAGTCAGAGCTTCAAGTGTGTCCATCCCCCAGACAGTTTACACCGCACCCATTATGTGTGAATATAGCCATCCCCTTTTCCCACCTCACACCTGCCTGACATCCTATGAATGTTACTAGTACATGTGCACATAAATGTTGATCAGTTAATACTAATTTGATGGTGAGTACATGTGGTGCTTGTTTTTCCATTCTTGGGATACTTCACTTAGTAGAATGGGCTCCAGCTCTATCCAGGATAATAACAAGAAGTACTAGATCACCATTGTTTTTGTGGCTGACTAGAACTCCATGGTATACATATACCACATTTTATTAATCCACTCATGTATTGATGGGCACTTGGGGAATATCTTTTTCCACCCCTTTACTTTAAATCTATGAGTGTCTTTACAGGTAAGGTGAGTTTCTTAAAAGTGGCATATATTTGAATCATGTTTTTTAATCCATTCTCCCAATCTTTATCTTTTGACTGGAACTTTTAACTCATTTATATTCGAGGTTAATATTGATATGTGAGGCTTTATTCTTATCATATTGTTCATTGTTTCTGGTTGTTTTATAAATTCTTTGTTTCATTCTTTTTCTGTCTTTTTGTCTTTGTGGTTTGATAAAATTCTGCGATGTTGCCATTTGATTCCTTTATCTTCTTCCTGTGTGTTATTGTTTTATGAGACCCATGAGTTATATTTTCATGTGTTTTCGTGATGGAGAATAGCAACCTTTCATTTCCATGTTTCAGACTCTTTCGGGCATTTTCTGTAGGGCTGATCTAACAGTGATGAATTTCCTCAGCATTTGCTTGTCTGAGAAAGACTTTGTTTCTCCTTCATTTATGAAGCTTATTATGGCAGGATATAAAGGTTTTTTTCGTTTGTTTGTTTCAGCACTTTGAAAATGCCATCCTATTCTCTTCTGGCCTGTAAGGTTTCTGCTGAGAAATCCTCTGTAAATCTGATGGGATTTCCTTCATAGGTGATGAGACATTTTTCTCCTGATAATTTAAAAATTCTTTCTCTTGCTTTGACTTTAGACATTCTGAATATAACATGCCATGACAAATTTCTTTTTGCTATGTATTTTCTTGGGGATCACTGGGCTTCCTGTATCTGGATGTCTACCTCTCTTGCTAGACTTAGAAAGTTGTCATCAGTTGTTTCCTCAAATAGTTTTTCTAAACTTCTTGATCTCTCTTCCCCCTTTGGAATACCAATAATTCATAAGTTTGGTCACTTTTTGTAGTCCCAGATGACTTGAAGTCTTTGTTCATTTTTTTTTATTTTTATTTTTTCCTTATTTTTGTCTAACTAGCTTATTTCAAAGTACCTGTCTTCAAGTTCTGATTCATTCTTCTTCTTGGTCTAGTCTATTATTGAAGCTTTCAAATGTTGTATTTCCCTTAATGAATTTTTCAGTTCCAGAATTTCTGGTTTTGTTTCTTTTTTAAGATATCTATCTACTGGGAAAATTTCTCATTCATATCCTGAATTGATTTTCTGATGTCTTTGTATTAATTTTCAGATATCTCTTGCATTGCATTGAGCTTGTTTAAAATCAATAATTAGAATTATTTGGCATTTCAAGGAGTTCTCTTTGATTGAGATCTGTTGCTGGATACTTGTTGTGGTCCATTAGTGCTGTCAATTCTTTTCGGTTTTTTTCGTGTTTCCTGTGTCCTTCTGATGACATCTGCACCTCTGGTAGAGCTGGATACTTGTTGCGGTCCATTAGTGCTGTCAATTCTTTTTGCTTTTTTTTTTTCATGTTTCCTGTGTCCTTCTGATGACATCTGCACCTCTGGTGGAGAAGTCACTTTCTCCAGTTTTTTAAAATTTTCCTGAAGATACATATTTATGTTGGTAATTGAGTAGGACACTTTGGCTTTGGATGCCTGCAGTAGTATGATCTTTACATGATTTCTTCAGCAGTATACAGATCAGTGATATCTGTAATTTCCTCAGTGGCTTGGGGTACAGGCATTACTTGAAGCTGTTGTGAAATTTTGATGGGGACTTGGACACCAGCTAAGCCAGTCTTTGGGCCCTAGTGGTGGCAGCAGTGGGCTGAGTGTGCCCCAGAGTAGCTTATGTGGGCACTGGTTTTTGTGGTTCTGGAGGGCCAATTCTTGGGCCTCCAACTGTCTGGCTCAGAAACTAATAGTGGAAGGATTTGGGCCAGGTGTGTGGGTGAGTTCTCAGGCTCCTGGGCAGCTGGCATGACGTGAGTGAAGGCAGTAACAGTGGTGTAGTAACCCACTGGGATCAAAAGGGTACATATTCATGTTTCTGGTACCTATGGTAGTTTGGGTTAGCTAGTCCACAGCTACCCATAGCAGGGCAGTGGGTACGGTCCTAGATGTGCTCAGGAGAGCTTGGTCTTCCCTATTTTTCCCCAACTGGGTGGTGACTATAGCTGTGACGTCTCAAACTCAGCCTGAGTGTGGAGCACAGCCTAGCATTAAACTCTCAAAATGGAGCCTTGGGCCTGTGGCCAGAGAGAGTGGGGCCTCTTCCAGGCAGGCATTGTGGGAAAGAGGCTGTGGAGAGTGTGATCCACTCACATCTCATTTTCATCAGCAGTCTGCAGCAGGGTGATGAGGACCTTCCCAGGGCTGTGTGAAAGCCCCCGTCTCCCTTCTCCTCAGAGTAGCGCAGTGGCAGTAGGTGCATCTGTAGATCCCTGGTATCTAGGCTTTCAGAATGGGTCCTTGCTAGAGGTGTTCTAGGTTTGGATGCCTGCGGGATTCCATGGGATTCTCTTTCTGGAACAAATCTGTGCAACCTCTAGGCAGCTCCCTATGTTAGGCCTGAGGCCTCCATAATTTGGGGGGTTCTCCCACAGCCAAGATTATAAAAGCCTGTATCAGAGCATGAAGGCCTATGGATTTCTCTGTTTCCCCATGTCCAGGAGCTTGTCCCAGCTGACAGCCAATCCCCAGCTGGGCAAGAAGCCTCAAACCCCCTCATTACTTGCTTTCGGTGCTTCCTATTAACTCTCTGGTGAATACTAGCCTGTATGTCTCAAAGGAAGTTTAATAGTACTGAGTTTGTCTCTAATTCTGCCCAATTTCATCTTCCCCTTCATTGCTAGAGGGGCGTTACTTAAAACACCCTTTCTCATCTCATTTATCTTTTGAATTCCTATTTATCTTTCTACATTAAGCTTGTATATTCAGTAAATATTGAATGCCTATGTAGTGTTAAGAATTGTGATTGCACAGAAAATGCAAAATGGAATTAGGCTTTTTCTCTTCATCAAGGATATTACCGACTAGCTGTTGAGAGTGATAAATAAATAATTACAGTAAAATATGATAAGGATGTTGTGAGAACATTTTGGTTACATAGGAAAACAACATAGAAATTGAACTAGAAGTCCATTTTAAGGCAAAGTTAATAGTAGCCTATATCTGTATCCTGCCCTTGAACCCCTCTTGTTAATATTTTTATCATTGGAATGAAAATATAGAAAATATTCTTTATAAAACTTGAGGGAAAGCAAAGTTGCTGGTGGCCAACCTAATATATTAATATTAGAGGATGAAGAAATTATGGTATTTATTTAAAGCTCAAAAATGTACAAAACTAACTATATATTGAAACTTAAGAAAAGCAAAAGGAATAATAAATATAAAATTCTGAACAGTAGTTACCTAAGAGAGAGAGGTCATGTGGAGAAATACAAGTGCAATAGTGAACAGTATCAAAAGGGCACATCCAGTGGATCAGTAATGTTTTGTTTCATAAATGGTGTGTGTCAGCGTGTTTGTGTTATGTTTTATTATTTCAGAACTAAATTTGAAAATAATAAAAGCTTGAATATATAATAATTGTACCAGTCAGGGTTCAACCAGAGAAGCAGAACTGCTAGGAGATAAATATATATGATTTGTTACAGGGAACTGGGCCACTAAGAGAGCTGATTAAGCAGTCTCTGTGAGTCAGTTGTCTCGAGGCAGGCAGGCAGGCAGGAAGGGAATATGGACATAAAGTTGGGGAGATCAAGAGAAGGCTGGAACTCAGAAGCACAAGCTGGAAACCCCAAGAAGTTAGACTGACATCTAAGTCAGTTTTTATTGCTTCTGACCTTGGTGACAATAGTGTCCTGCAGAATCTTGGAGCCTTTGTCACAAAGCTAAACTTACACATTTGACCAAGGAATAAAAGAATGTGGATCCAGCGCAAGCTACAGCAGTTGCAAACCCAGCTGCTACTTCACCCCAGGAAGGTGAGTCAGCAGACCAGCAACAACATGTGTTAATAACAAAAGAGCTGTTGCTTCCTCTCTGCCCTCCAGTTCTCCCAAATATCTCCCTGTGGTCCACTCTAACACACAATAAAGGGAATAGTGGAAAATGTAGTTCAGCACAGCCAAGTTGACACATTATAAAACCCAAATGGTAATGATATATAGTTTTTCTTCAGTATTCATGGGGGATTGGTTCCTGAGCTCATCCCCTGTGGATACCAAAACTCACAGCTGCTCGAGTCTCTTATGTAGAATGGCATAGTATTTGCATATAACCAACACACAACCTCCCATATACTTTAAATCATCTCTAGATTACCTAATGCAACATAAATGCCATGTAAACAGTTAGTTATACTATTGTATTGTTTAGGGAATAATAACAAGAAAAACTGTCTGTATATGCTCAGTATAGAGGCAACCACTCATTATTTATTTATTTATTTATTTATTTATTTATTTTAGAGATGGGGTCTCACTCTGTCACCCAGGCTGAAGTGCAGTGGCACAATCATAGCTCATTGTAACCTTGAATTTCCAGGCTCAAGGGATCATCCTTTCTCAGCTTCCCAAGTAGCTGTGACGACAGGCTCATACCACCATACCTGGCTAATTTTTAAAAAAAATTTTGTAGTGCACAGGGTACACTCATACCTCAATACACTTACTGTGACTAAATATTTACTTTTTGAGCTTTTTGTCGTAAAATATTTCTTTCTCTCAAATTTATTTATTTATTTATTTGTAGAGATGGGTTCTCACTATGTTGCCCAGGCTAGTCTCAAAACCCCAGCTTCAAGCAATCCTCCCACCTCGGCCTCCCAAAGTGCTGGGATTACAGGCATGCGTCACCAAACCCAGCTAACCATTCATTTTTTAAAAAAACATTTTTGATCAGCGATTGGATGAACCCACAAATGGAGAGCCCATGGATACAAAGGGCTGACTGTATTGTTGACATACCAGGCTATGTTAGAAGAAAGCATGTTATCTGTTTTCTCATACTTAATAATTTTACCATACTTGGTAGACAATATCTACATTCAATTCTGGGTACTGCATTTTATTAATAAAAAGGTATTAGAGGAAATGAAATGTGATTTTAAGGTGCATTCATGATAATCATATGATAAAGATTCTGGAGACTCTTGAGATTTTTGAAGAGCTCTCATGTGGAAGATGTAATAGGTTTGTTTGATTTACTGCAGAGGATCGACAGATAAAATGTCGCAGAAAAGTACATTTTTCGTTTCATTTAAAGTCTAAAAACCCCTCTAGACTGCAAGCTCTACAAAAACAGGGGATCTTGTGTGTGTGTGTGGTTTTTTTGTCTTTGTGTATATTTTTAATTTCTAATGATCAGTACATATGTATATATGTTAAAATGATCAGAAATGTTTGTTCAATTAATCAATTAACTAATGGACAACTGAGACAATTTTATAAAAAATAAAATTGAACTAGCTAGCTGTGAAATGGGCTTTACATATGTTTCATAATTCCGTTGCATTCCACATCATAATAAGTGCACCATCTCTTCATAAGCCTGTGTTCTTTCAAGTTTGTAAAAACCAGATGACAGGAAAGTTTAAAAACGTAAGCGATCTCCATTAAAGATCCAGAACGTCTCATATCTTTGAAAAGTTATATTTTAATAAAATCATAAAAATAGCGCAATGACTAAAAATATTTTATTCTTCCGTAGGCAACTTGAACGTGTCTATCGACATGTGAAACTAGATGGAGGGGTAAAAAAAGATGTCCGTGCTCTTTGGTAGTAATGTTTATTATTTCTGTATGATATAATAGACCAAAATGTGATTTCATTTCTCGTTTACTTTCATTGGCTTAGTAATAATGAACTCTACTTTACAGACAAAAACACTGAGGATACCAAATAGTAACCACTTAGGAAGGTTTATGGTTTCACATCTAGGTACCTGGCATTTTGTGAGCAACACATATATATGCATCTATGAAACCAATGTTTGCATCACAGGTTGCCTGCGTTCTTAGCAGCAACCTGCAAATTCTCTTAAAACTCAAGGATTCTGAAATGTTTTCCAATTTTTTGTGAATTAGTTCCTTCCTTTTTTCCTACCCTTGATTTCTTCCTATTAAAATTTTTAAGTTTGGCTTAGAAATTGCACTGTAGAAAAGGGTATCTCCACTGTCTACCATATTCTCTGTTTTCTTACAGTCACACAAACCATCTTGACTTTCACTCATAATTCAAGGTCCCTTCTGCCCAATACCTTAAATGTAAAATATTTTTTATTAAAGTACATGAGATAATTTCCTATTCAAGATATTTCCTCAACAGTAATAAATTTTCGAAATAAGTTAGTAGTATTCTATATATTTCTAAGCATAGCAATGTGAATTTAAGGGTTGTATCTATAACCAAAATTCTCTTTCTAGAACTTTCCATATCCCTCATTTCAAACTACTGTTTTTTCCTTATGTTTTTGAAACTTGGTTGCAGAAAATTGAGTTAATTCTGCTCTGAGAAGTGTCACTAGCACACACAAGACCCTCTCCTTGTTGATACTTAATTTTCTTTTTTATCTCTGATCCCCGCCCCCCTCATCTTTGCCACCTCACTGCCTAAGCACTCTGCTGAATACCTGTTCTTAGATATCCACAGCAGGTCCTCAAATAACGTCCTTTCATTCAATGTTGTTTCGTTCTAACCTTAACAAAACTAAAAAAAAAAAAAAAAAAAAAGAAAAGAAAGAAAATATCGATTCCCAGCCACGGCCATTGATTGTATGGAGTTTGCATGTTCTCCCCATGTCTGCATGGGTTTCCTATAGATACTATAGTTTCCTCCCACATCCCAAAGATGTACATGTTTGGTTAATTCGCATGTCGAGATTGTTCCAAGATGGGTGGGCGTGGGTGTGTGGGAGTACACCCGACGATGGGATGATGCCCTGTCCAGAGCTGGTTCCCGACTTGTACCCTGACTTGCAGGACAGGCTCCAGCCACCTGTGACCCTGGACTAGAATACACGGGTGAGAAAATGAATGAATGAATACAAAGTATTGTAAAGTAAAAATTTGTAAAGTATACGATAATCATACAAATACACAATAAGCAACTAGGTACAAAAATGCTCATCCAGCCCACCATATGTGTGATTGTTTTTGAACTGTGTGGTGTTAGGAAGTGTTCCTCACAATTTTTGCTTTGCAAACCTTTATGCTTTGATTTAACACACTACCACTATGACTACTGTTGCTCACTGATTCAGCAAAAAATTGAGTAAATACCTTGTTTTTATTAATCTTTCTTAAATGTATGCATAGCTCACATTTATTTCAATGTTTAACATTAGAAGTGTTTTGGGTCTTTATTTAGAAGTTTGGTGATGTTTTGTGACTAGAAATATACCATAAGAACTTAACTCTTGTTTCTACAAATTAGCCTATGGTAAAATTGGTTTCATTATACATTATACTTTATTTTCTTAAAGACACAGTTTCCAAGAACATATCGTTGGCATTAAGTAAGGACTTGCTGTACATACCTACAAATTTCATTGTAATTTGGGAATGTAGATATTTTGAATTTAACTAATGATTTTATGGCATTGGTCTGGCTCCTTCTTACTTTTTCACTCAGCATTGTTTTTAATATTGATTCATTCTCTTCAAAACATCTAGCTCCATGGTTCTATCAGCCACACCAGTATTCATAGTATGTTTTTATCATCTCTTTTATTCATTTCTTGGTAAGAACAAGAAGGTTGTAACTTATTTACTACTTTCAAAACAATGCCTTCATATGTGTCCCCATATGAACGGATCTTTGTAGGAGGCTCTCTCTCTGGGATATGCCCAGGATGGGATTGCTAGGGCATAGGTTGTATACAGTTTTTATTCTATTCCGTATGATCACTTTACCATCCACGTGCGTATCTAAGTTTGTATTCCCTTTCCCCACTGCTTTACCAGTACTGGGTAATATCCAGCTTTCAACATTTTGCTAAACTAATGTGAGTAAAGGCATACCTCATTATTAATTTAATTTGCCTATCTTTGTTTCCAAGGGAAGTTAAGCAACTCTTCCGAATTATTAGCATTCAGTTTTCCCTTTATGTCACTAGCCTATTATTTTCCTTTGCCCTTTTTTCCCCACTTGATTCCTGTCTTTTTCATGTGGATTTTCAAGGCTCCTTGTGTATTCTCTAGATGCCAATTTCTTGGGGTTTTTTACAAATATCGCAAATATCTTCTCCCAGCCTGTCAAACATTTATTAATTTTGTATCTGATTTTTTCCTCATCAGATTAAATCTTTGATTTTAATGTAATCAAATCTATATTTTAAAAATTTTCTCTTTCTTTCCTTTTCTTTCTTCCTTCCTTTTCTTCCTTCCTTTTATGATTTTTCCTCCAAGAGCCTTAATCAATATGATTTTCCACTCCCCAAAAAACACCTATTCTCCTAAATTTTATTAAAATTCTACTTTTCATTAATTTATGATGTGAAATATGGCTTCAACTTAATTTTTTTTTTACTTAAACAAATCAAATTTATTATTTTATACTTTTATAAAATAAAAGTGTGTCACTGAACTAAAATCAAGGTGTTTGCAGGGCTATATTCCTCTCTGGAGGCTCTAGGCTAAAATCTGTTTTCTTCCCTCTCCCACTTCCCATGCATGGGCCACCCTCTCTTTTCTTGGGCTCATTGTCTCCTTCACCCATCTTCAAAGCCAGCAGCATCAAGCTTAGTTTTACCTGCATGACATCTGTATGTTTCTCCTTTCTGAGTTAATCATCTACTTTTAAGGACTCTTATGATTATGTTGAACTCACTGAATAATCCAAAATAATATGACTATTTTTAGGTCATTCAACTTAATTTTTTAAATATCAGTTTCCCAATGCTACCTACCAATCTGTTTCTCCAATTCATTTATAGTTCAACTTTAACATATCTCAAATTTATATATGTGTTTATAACTTTGTATGTGTGCATTTCTAGAGACATTACGTTATGTCATCTTTCTATCTGTGATGAATACCACACTGGTTTTGTTATTATTAATATTAGAATTATTATGGCTTTGTACTATGTCTACAGCTAGCCAGATATGCCCCACTCCCTTGCTTTCTTTAAATAAATATGACTAAAATATTCGCAGACCTTTATGCTTCCATAAATATTTTTAATACAGTGGCTAATTTAAAAAAAAAAAGCCTGTTTGTATTTTGATTGAAAATAAGGTGGCATCTCCTTGAAAATAATGACCATGCATATTTTAGATCCTTATCTGTCTGGTGCATCAATCGTGCTGACTGTAGGTTTTAGTTTGTCGCCTTTCTTTATAGCACTGGCGTAACTCACAGTCTCCTCACTAATAAGAAATATGTGTGAGGGGCAAAGGTTAAAATCCAGGCCCTAGCTTGTGCCCAACTAGTGAGCTTAGAAATGAGGTGGGCTACAGAGAGCCTCTGGTTTAACACTCAAGGCTCACCCATTCCACTTTAACTTGTTCCTTCCTCCCAGCACTACCAACCAGGCTGGCTAACAAGCTGGGGCCTCTGCTCTTCCTACACCTGGCGTCATCCACTGTCTACAGGAAGTGCTCCAGCACTTCCTGATGTTACTCCTCTCCCATTCTGGGCTCAGTTTCCTCCTAACGTTATTAATAATGATACCATCACAGGTCCTGTTTGTGAGTTCAGATTGTCCAGAAAACTTAATAGTGTTGGTAGTTTGTGGCATCAATAAAACATATTTTTAGATTTTTGTTTCCCAAGGTATGTATAGGAGGCCACCCACAAAAAACCCTGGCTTGTCAGGCAATGCAGTAGTAGAAGCAAGTTAGGAAACTTACCGTGCAGGAAGAAACTTCCTGCTTTCCCTCACAGTCCAGAGGATGATTGTACACACTTTTCTTTGTAATAAAATAAAACACAAAAGAGATTGTCATGCATGGGGAGAGGTAGTAGTAATTAAGTGTATTAAGTGTGAAGACTGAGAATTTACTTACTTTACAAACTTGCACTAATGCCTGAACTTCAGGTTCCCCATCTGTAAGATGGAAAAACCCTTTAAGGGTTGTTGTGAAATAAATGTGTGGATAAATATAGATAGATATAGTCATTAATTTCATTAATATTGTATATATTATATTATATATTCAATAGAACTGTGCCTGGTGCATAGTAGCATCTTATAAATGTTAACTATTATTATTATTACAATTGCCTTCAGAGATTCCAGGGGCTTGAAAATTCTGTGATTCTACAAACCCACTGTTCTTATGTATTTTCCCACCATCTTCTGCCCTCTGGTGGTAGTTTCAAATATGACTTCTCTGCGTGATTTTATGTGAAATTCTTGTTGCATTAACAACACCCTTTGTTTCCCTGGTCCTATTAAACCCAAATTATTTAAATTATTTTAAGTTCAAGCTTATATATGTATAATTACAAAAAAATTATAACAGTTTCTCACGATTTGGTGAGGAATAATTTGAGGATTGCTTTGTAGGAACTTTGTCTTCAATGCCTGTTTGGATTCATTTCTCTAAGAGACCTCTGTCCTCAGGCAATCCCTTTCTCTAGAAACAAGAGCTCTTCTTTTACCTGACTTTACCTATGAGATCTCACCCCATTTTAAAAGGGAGTGAAAAGAACCAAGCATTTTTACATTAAAGGTGTTACTTCTCTGCTTCCTGAAAATTAAGCATTTTCCTCCCAAAATAACAATGTTCCAAAGATAGAATGTTTGCATCCATAAGCTACTGAAAGTTTTAATTGAAGAATGATAACAATACTTAAGCTATTCGTTGCCTTGTGAAATCTGTCACCTTCTTTTTCTTTTACCACAACCTCCTTCCCAATATACTTACACTCACTCTGAATTTAGAGATAAAGAAGAATATTCTTACCAGCTTTATGGTAAAGAGAGATATTGTCAATTAGCATAAACAGCAACTGCCCCGTCCACCCCTCATTTTTCTAGCCCCCCAGTCTCAGAATATAAATAGTAGCAAAGACGTAATTGTCATTCTTAAGAGCATCTTTTTGGTGCTTTTACAATGTTGCTTTTCACACAGAATTTTAAAATATCATCCTGGACCATACAGTTGTATTGAATAGATATATAATAAAGAGAGCTATACTAAACTGTAAAAAGTTAATTGAATTATTGGAAAAGGCTTTCATTTTATATTTATAAACCAGAAAATGGAGTCAGAAAGGAGAATTGAAGAGCTATATTGAGTAATAAACTTTCAAGATTTAGTGAGTGGATCAAGTATTCAAAATATGATTTTGAACTCCTTAATGTATCCATACATTATTTTGTCCTTGATCAGGATAGGACCATAAATATGAGAGAAGGAAAGAAACTCCTGGCTATATAAATCTGTTCGGTTTGACTGATAACATTTATTTCATGCCTCCTCTAAGCAGAGCTTCCTTGAGCTTGGAGTAGAAAAGATGCTTACCATAAATGAATTTTTATTACCTTCCCCTTCTAAGTTAGTGAAATAATGAAGACATGTTCTTCCCGTAAGATGTAAGATTGTAATCATTACCTTAGCGTAAGAAAGGTTAAGAGTGGAATAAAGGGACAGCCTGCCTATTTACTTCGGAAAAGAGATACTAGAGCCATCCTAGGCATGGACAACAATATTCTTCAGGAATATACCCAAACCTGATAAATAAGCACTTATTGAACAACAGCACTAGTATTGGGTATCAATGTCTTATTACCAATTCATACAATTTTCTTCAAATCCCACATCCTTTATGAATAATCAGTGTAAACTGAAATAATGTGTTAAATTTCTATTACTTATTAAGGTTTATTTGATATACTTACTTTAATTCCATTCAATGGAAGAGTAAACAAAGGCAAAAAAAAAAAAAGAGATTTTAGAAGTATTCAAAGAAAAGTGGAAGAAACAAACAAACAAACAAAAACAAGAGGGGAGAAAGCAAGTGGCCCAATCTAGTCAAAATAATAAAGATAAAAGAAAATATACGAACTTATCCATTAAAAACCATTTTATTAGTGCTTATTATAAGTAAGATATTGTGTTAGGTCCTGGAGACAAAATAAAGAACAAAAAGATCCTACTTGTAAGAAATGCAGTATGGTGGGCCACCAGCTTAAAAATTAAACAGTGTGTGAGTCCTGTGAGGGGGTCACGCATAGGGTTCTTCAGAGAACTTGCCGTGAGGGGTCAGTCAGAATTTACCGGTAGAAATAACATCTAAGATGGGTCCTGGAGGGTAAGTGACAGACAGACAAGGAGTAGTGAAAAGAGTGTTTCAGGTAGAGGCAAGAGCATGTGCAAATGCCGGGAAGAAAAAGAACCCACAAGCACAAGTGAATAAGCAAGTTCAAGCAGCTAGAAATACTTCAGTGTGGCTGGAGAGTAGAATTGTGCGGGCAGGGAAGAAAGTGATGGGGAGATTCAACACGAAGGATGCAAGCTGGGGCCAGATCTTAAAAAGCCCGTTAGGGCAGCGGTCCCCAACCTTTTTGGCACCAGGGACGGTTTCATGTAAGACAATTTTTCCATGGACTGTGGTGGCTGGGGGTGGATGGTTTCAGGATGACTCAAGTGCATTACATTTATTGTGCAGTCAAACCTCTCTGCTAATGATAATCTGTATTTGCAGCTGCTCCCCAGTGCTAGCATCGCTGCCTCAGCTCCACCTCAGATCATCAGCATTAGATTCTCATGAGGAGCGGGCAACCTAGATCCCTCACATGGGCAGTTTGCAGTAGGGTTTGCGCTCCTGTGAGAATCTAGGCTGCTCATCTGACAAGAGGCGGAGCTTATGCCGTGATGCGAGCAATGGACAGCAGCTGTAAATGCAGACACAGCTTCGCTTGCTTGCCCACTGGGCACCTCCTGCTGTGTGGCTGGTTCCTAACAGGCCACAGACCAGTGCCAGCCTGGGGGTCGGGAATGGCAGCTGTAGGGTATGTTGAAGAGGTTATACCTTACTACATGGGGATGGGGGAATATGCAGGGGGGTTAAATATGGGTTAACATGGCTGCGTGTGCCTGTGCGTGTGTGTAAAATGGATTCCAACAAACAAGACAGGAGATAGAAAAATGGATTTACTCAAAAGTTATTTGGGAGATAGAATATAAAGGAGTTGGGGATTACTTAGCATGGATATAAGGGAGAGAAGGAGAGAAGTTGAAGACGGAATTCCCATGAGGACCTGGGCAGTTCTGTGAGTGGTGTAGCCCTACCCCTAAAATAAGACACACAGGAAGGAGAGCTGGTTTGTTGGAAGAATGGGGTAGATGTACTCAGTGACTAAAGATCCACTCTACCTCAACTTACAGTTGAGGAAACTGAGATCTTTGTTTTAATTGAAAAAAAAAAGTACCACACTAAGACCCTACTATGTATTAATACAAGGCTTTGTTCAATTAGTTTACCAGCGGTCAGGAGGTAAAGTATAAATCAGAACACAGAACAGTATTATTACAATTACACTATGCAAGACAATGAAAAGAAGGAACTGAAGAAAAGGGGAATAGAAGTGAACCACACAAAGACAAGAAAATTCTATTTTACAGGGTAAGAAAGCATATAAAGATGTCCAAGAAGTTGAATAATCAAGACGTTAAAACGTGCAAATAGGGAAGAAATGGACAGTTAGAATTTTCCTGCTATTTTTCAGGATCTATGTTAAAAAAAAAAAAACAAAAAGAAGATTTAATTTAACAAGACAACCAGTAGGAAATAATAGACCTCAAAAAGCTAACCTCATGAGTTTTTTATTTCAATTTTTAAAAATTATCACAGTTATTTATCTGTACTTTAATTGCATTTTTCAGTCATTTGTATCTTTAACATGTTATATTTTACTTGTTTGATAATTCTGAAGTGGAAAAAATCTTTCCTTTTTTCCACTTAGGTAAAAATGCATGCTATGAAACCTGCAAATGTATACAAAAGATGGACAATGAGGAACTTCTGAAGTTTATTGCTTTCTTCCTCTTTGTTCTGGAAACACACAATTTCAAAACCTTTTTTTTGTTGTTGTTTTTACCACAAAAGTACGTATGTAAGTTCTCTAATAAACAATATGCATTGTAATTATTGAAAATCCTGTTAAATTACTGGTGTTAAGTATGAAATGTTTGATATTTAAAAGCTAACTGAAGTTGTTCTGTTCTTAATGAGAGTCTACATTACAGTTTCATTTAAGTAACCTGATTCCATTCTATTATTTCCTTCAAACCCTTTATCTTTATCATATTCTAATATAACCTATAAAGTTGGATAGAGTAGCAAAATTTCACAAATTAATATTTTACGCAAACCCTGCCTTGTAATGCAAATATGCCTGGTGGACCTTGCTAAATTCTTCTTTTCACACATTGCTTTACCATTTGTTCCTCCATAAATATGTGTCAATCCTTTACTATGACCTGGACACCATTTTAAATGCTGAAGATATAAGGAAAGCAAAACTGAAACCAGCCTTGCTTTACGGAGCCTGAGTTCTGTCCAATGTCCTAAGGCAAAACTGCAGAATGCAAGTACAAAGAACACAGGAAGGTATATAAATCAAAAAAAGTCAGTGCCAGAGAGAGATGAAGTAAAATAATAATAATAATGTGATCTATTTTTCCCCTCAAAAAGTGAGCCTCTGCTTCACATTTTATTACAACTAAAATACAAAAATAATACCACTTGAAAGACAACACTTGAGATTGAGACTGGATGTCTATTAAACTGTACAATGCAGTGGGATGAAAATGAATGTATTTTAAGATTTCTAGCAACTGATACTGCTTTTTAAAAAAATTTAATTTAAGTATATACATTATGTACATATCCCCAAGTATCTTCTGGGAGAGTTGAAGAATGTACAGTATACACTCATACTTTAATACACTCACCATGACTAAATGTTTACTTTTTGGGCTTTGTGTCCTAAAATATTTCTTTCTCTCAAATTATTTATTTGTAGAGATGGGGGTCTTGCTATGTTGCCCATGCTGGTCTCAAACTCCGGGCCTCAAGCAATCCTCCTGCCTCCGCCTCCCAAAATGCAGGGATTATAGGCATGAGCCACCACACCCTGCCTTTCTCTCAAATTTAAATGACATATAATATTGTGATTCATGCTTACATGCAATTCTCAGGTAGGTTTTATTCTTTTTAAGCTCTCATATATGTCTTCCTAAGAGTATAGCTTACTTGTAGGGCTTACAATCACTAGATCTGTCTTTCATTCACTTTTGTTTGTTTCGTTTTTGTCTTTTTTGCATGGAGACTTAAGAGTAGGTTACATTTTTAAAAGACCCTGACAAGAAGCATCCTAAGGGGCCTCACTGTAGCAAGTGTTAGTCAGGGCTCTTGAAAGAAACAGAATCAATAGAGTGTGTGTGTATACATATATATGATATGCGTAGTATCATATAATATTTATGTATTCTGATTGTACATAAATAAAAAGATATTTATTATAAGGAATCGACTCACACAATTATGGAGGCTGACAAGTCCCAAGATCTGCATGCAGAGTGAGTCGGCAAACGAGACACAGGAGAGCGGATGGAGTGGCTCCAAGTCTGGCTCCAAAGGCCTGAGGACAAAGAGTGTCCATGGTGTAAAGGCTGGTAAGGTTGAGACACAAAAAGGGTCAATATTTCAGTTTAAGTTGAAGTCAGGAAAAAGCCCATGTCCCAGTTCAAAGTGTCAGGCAAAAGGAATCCTCTCTTACTCAAAGGAGGGTCAGCCTTTTTATTCTATTCAAGCATTCAGCTGATTGGAGGAGGCCAGCCTACATTGGGGATAGCAGTCTGCTTTACTCAGCCTACCGATTTAAATGTTAATCTCATTCCCAAAATCACCCTCACAGGAACACCCAGAATAATATTTTACCAAATATCTCAGTACTCTATGGCACAGACAAGTTGACACATAAAATTAATCATCATAGTGACATTGTTTCCTTTGGCTTCTCAAGCTAACAAAAATGCCATAAGCATTAAAAAAAAGGGGGGCAGGGAGGAATAATTGGCACAAAAACCAACCCAGTGACAAAAATTTACTTCTGTGTGCTCAGTGGGACTGCTTCCAGGGTCTGGTGATGTGCCTGTAAATGTAATGCATGCAGTGTAACATGATAATACATGCATTAGGAGGACAGGGTGAGGTAAGTTTCACTAGGCAGTTGGGTAGAATTTAAAGGGAGAGAAGTGAGCAGATAGGGATAAACATGACATGTTAGGACGGAAAGCTTAATTTACCTGAACAGAAAATGCCTGTAGAACAGTGACAGGAAATAAGGTTAGATGAGTCAATTTATGAAAAGGTTTGAGATATGTAGTTGTGCAACTCTATTTGTACAGTGCTTTACACTTTTAAAGCTGCTTTGATAGACATAATGTTTTTTCTTTTAACAACTCTGTGAGGTGGATATATCATTATTAATTTTTATAGTGGAGAAGGCCTAATATCTGTGCCAGTGTTGGAGCTATCACATGATTTCTACTTCAGGACCCTCTTCTGATCGAAGTGGCAATAGGGAAGCGCTATGGTTCTCTTTTTTTTTTGAGACAGAGTCTGGCTCTGTTGCCCTGGCTAGAGTGCCATGGTGTCAGCCTAGCTCACAGCAACCTCAAACTACTGGGCTCAAGTGATCCTCCTGCCTCAGCCTCCCAAGTAGCTGGGACTACAGGCATGCACCACCATGCCCAGCTAATTTTTTCTATATGGATTTTTAGTTGTCCAAATAATTTCTTTCTATTTTTAGTAGAGACGGGGTCTTGCTCTTGCTCAGGCTGGTCTTGAACTCGTGACCTTGAGCGATCCACCCGCCTCGGCCTCCCAGAGTGCTAGGTTTACAGGCGTGAGCCACAGCGCCTGGCCTTAGCACTATGGTTCTTGAGCAAGGAGTGTTAACAGCATTTTAGAAGGTTTGCATGTGGTTTGTAAGATGCATTGAAGAGTGAAAACTAGGAAGCCAGGAAGGCAGCAGTAAAGCTTTGTTTTTATCGAGGCATTAAACATTATCATGGAATAAAGGAATGAAAGAAAATTGGCATAGATAGAGTCATGTTTAAAGGAAGAAATGACAAACTTTTAAATGTGGGCTCTATTAAAGTACATGTAGCAAAATACGCAATGCAGGTATGGAAATATAAGGAGATAGATACCTGCTTCAAAAACTTTGAAGGTACATTTTATCTATGTTTAAGTTTAAATTCAGCTTAGTTTTAAAGCTACTCAAAATGTTCAATCTCATTTTACTCTTACATAGTCTTACGATATCCCCCACATTTCAGGGAAAACAACTCTCAGAAGAAATTTGTCTCATAGATTTATATCATCTCATGGAGCAGGAAATAGATTCAAATAATTTCAAAAAAGAAAAGTTATTTATTTCTTTGTGCTGCTACAACAAAAGACCTGAGACTGGGCAATTTATAAACAATAGAAATGTATTCCTCACAGTCCTAGAGATTTGGAAGTCCAACATCAAGACATTGATAGGTTCAGTGTCTGGTGAAGGCTGCTGTCTGCCTCCAAGATGGCACCTTCAAAGTTGTGTCCTCTGGAGGGGATGAATGCTGTGCCCCACATGGCAGAAGGGACGGAGACGGGAAGGCAGCTCTCTGAAGCCTTTTAGAAGGGCATTAATCCCACCCATGAAGGTATAGCCCTCACCACCTAATCACCTCCCAAGAGCCCCACCTCTTAGTCACCTTGGGGGTTAAGTTCCAACATATAAATTTTGGAGGGACATGTATATTCAAACCATAGCAATTACCATGTTCAAAGCACTTTTTCTTCCATGTCTGTCTTTACTCAACAGTAATGACCTTCCTTATAGTACTGTTAAATGTATTCCACAAAAACCTTTGAACAATGTTTAGATATAGACCGGGGTTTTGTTCGTTTGTTTACTTTTACTGGAGGCAGAGGAAATTGGAAAATAGACCCTTAACTAGAAAGGACTGAGAAAGAAGGCTATTCTGAGAACTTGAAAATCAAAAGAAAACAAATCATTAAACTTCTGCTTATTTATAAGTTACATTTGAAAACAAACTTTAAATTAAACTCAGTTGACCTCTTCTGTCTCCTTTCTGGTTTGATACACAAGTACATGTTCTCTTAGGAAAAGAGACTGCCTAAATAAATGAAATAAGCTTTGTTTTTGTAGTTTCTTAGGGAAAATCCAGTCATTTAAGAGACTCTGTTACCATCTTTAGAGTAGGAGTCAAAGAAAGATTGGCCTTTACAGGTAGAGCTTATATTGACCAATTCCCTGTTTTGTTTTGTTTTGACACTTAGTTTAGATCCATTAGAATTTAGAGAAGAAATAGAATACTGTTTTATTTCTTATGTAAAAATTCCAGAAATGGAAAGTAAAAGAGAAAAATAGTTTCCACTCTTTAAGAGTTTAAGATCTATTAATAGAGTAAGTGCAAGAAGAGTTTATCTATTGTTTTAGCCAAATATACTGTTAGGTTATTAAGTATGAAATATCCGATTTCCTTAAGTAATAAGTTTGACAGTTGATATCTCTGATATTTTACTTTGACAATTCTCATTTTATTTTTATTGTGAAGGCACATCCTCAATCTTGCAAAGGCACATTTTGGCTTATAATTATCTTTAAAAAATTTTTAGAGCAATTTTTGTGAAACTATGGCTAAAAAAATTGATGTTATTTTTGAATATGAGTTCCATCATAGAACCGACACAGCAGCACAGACAGCTCAAAATATCAATGAAGTGTTTAAGAAGGATGTGGCTAATAAATGCACAGTACATCAATGGTTTGAGAAGTCCCATTCTGGTGATTTTAATCTTGAAAATGAGCCATGTGGGTGACCTGAGACCAAGGTGGATAATTATGAGCTAAAAGGTGTAGTGGAAGCAAATCCATCTCAACCTATGCATGCATTAGCAGCAAGGTTTGACGTTAATATTCCAACAATGTTGAACCATTCGAAACAAGTCAGCAACGTAAAGAAGCTGGATAGATGGGTACTGCATGAATTAAAAGAGCACCAGAAGAGAAATTGTCTTGAAGCTTGCCTTTCTTTGCTCTCACCACATAAATGTGAATCATTTCTACATATTGTTATGTGTGATGAAAAATGGTTTGTTTTTGACAATTGCAAGTGTTCCACACAATGGTTGGATAAAGATGAAGTGCCAAAACACAGTCCAAAACTGAATATTCATCAAAAAAAGCTAACGTTGTTTATTTGGTGGTTCAGTGCTGGTATTATCCACTACAGCTTCATGAAACCTGGTGAATCGATTACAGTGGCTGTCTACTGCAACCAGTTGGATGAAATGATGAGGCTGTTTGCAATTAAGCAGCTGAGATTGGTCAATAGAGACAGGCCGATCCTCTTGCAAGACAACACTTTACCACATCACACAAACAACACTGCTCAAACTACCAAAGCTGGAATTGGAAACACTCTGTCATCCACTGTATTCACCAGACCTTGCGCCAACTGACTGCTACTTCTTCCAGGCTTTGGAGCACTTCTTGCAAGGAAAAATATTCCATTCTCAACAGCTGTGGAAAACGCCTTTTGCAATTTCATTGCCACTCGCTCTCCAGGCTTACAAGCTGCTGGCATAAACAAGCTACCATTAAAATGGAAAAACTTTGTGGATAGTTTGGGTGCATACTTTGTTTAATTGTACTGCTTCCTGTTTGAGATATAATAAGCTACAGTTTTGATTCAAAATCGGACATTTCATATTTAATAACCTAATACCCGTGAGGAGCAAGTAAGTACAAATTAAGTTTATCTAAATTAATGGTTCAACACTGGGGTGACTTGGAGTAGTCAAAAAAAATATCAGGCGGGGTTAAGGAGGAGATGTGTTTAATGAAGTTTAATACAGAGGTGTCCTGAGTGGGTAACAGACCTGAAAAGGCAATGGGGAAGGGAAAAGCAATCAAGTTGAGGGTCTGCAACAGCTAGAATACTGGGAAGAGTGGGTGGGGTCCAGAACTCTTGAATGGTTAATAAAGATTCTCCAACTCAGTGAAGGCAAAACAAACAAACAAACAAACAAACAACAACAACAAAAAAACCACAAGCATTTTGAGAATGGTATCACAAGACTTCTATGAAATCAATATACTACAAAATCAAACTGGTCAAATTACTAAACCTTACATATTTTCCACCAGAATAGAGAAATGGAGATTCTTTCTAAAAGTATGATGTTTCAATTTTTTAAGGAAAGAAAGGAAAAAGAAAGAAAAATCTTATCTCCTATTCATAGAAAAATAAGCAATGCAACCACAAACAAACCTTAATATAGATTTTATTTTTTCCTCATTGCCTTATGCCTAATATTGGTCACTTGTGTATCATCTATTTCACCAAAAAGCTGTGTAAAAGTTTGTTTTTATCTTTTCCCAATATATTTTAGAAATAATATACTATTTGGACTTCATATTTGATTGGCTGTATTTACATTTATTTTTCTTTTAAAAACTACATATCAAAATGTGAAAAGTATCCCCTCCTCCCATTGCAAGCTAAATTTAAAATTGCTTGGGTGGTGTTATCATCAGCACTTTACCTGTCTTTATGCATATATGATAATCGTTACTTTGTGTTTCTTACAAGCCTTGAAATTTTTCCTAAAATACTGATTTTCTGCTGAGATTCTTCAAATGTGGATACACCATATTTTTGTTTCCCTTCACCCATCTGCTAATTATAAAGATCAAACTATAACTTACCAAGCAATTAGAAGCAATGTCTGTATACAGTAGGAACTCAGTACTTAAAGAATCAAAAAATGAGTAACTAGAATCTGTTTAGAACTCAGGAAAATCAGCAAGAAAAAATCAAATAATCCTATCAAAAAGTGGGCAAAGGACATGAACAGAAACTTTTCAAAAGAAGACAGAATAATGGCCAATAAAAACATGAAAAAATGCTCAACACCTCTAATCATCAGGGAAATGCAAATCAAAACCACAATGAGATAACACTTATCTCCAGTGAGACTGGCCTTCATCAAAAAGTCCCAAAACAATAAATGTTGGCGTGGATGCGGAGAGATAGAAACACTCACACACTGCTGGTGGGACTGCAAACTAGTGCAACCTCTGTGGAAAGCAATATGGAGATACCTTAAAGAGATACAAGTAGAATTACCATTTGATCCAGCAATCCCATTACTGGGCATCTACCCAAAAGAACAAAAGTCGCTCTATGAAAAAGACACCTGCACCCGAATGTTTATAGCAGCACAATTCACAATTGCAAAAATGTGGAAATAACCCAAGTGTCCATCAACACATAAGTGGATTTATAAAATGTGGTATATGTATACCATGGAGTACTATTCAGCTTTAAGAAACAATGGTGATATAGTACCTCTTGCATACTCCTGGATAGAGCTGGAATGCATTCTACTAAGTGAAGTATCCCAAGAATGGAAAGACAAGCACCACATGTACTCACCATCAAATTGGTATTAACTGAACAATGTACAAGTGTACATATGAGAATAACATCTATTGGATGTCAGGCAGTGGGGGAGGGGGAAGGGGGAGGGGCGAGGGGGAGGAAGGGACGGATATATGCATACACAAAGAGTGCAATGTGCACCATCCGAGAGACGGACACGCTTGAAACTGGGACTTGGGGGGAAGGGGGAAGCAAGGGCAACATATGTAACCTAAACCTTTGTACCCCTATAATAACAAACAATAAAAAAGAAAAAAAAAAGACACCTGCACCTGAATGTTTATACCAGCACAATTCACAATTGCAAAGATATGGAAACAACCCAAGTGCCCATCAATACATGAGTGGACTAATAAAATGTGGTATATGTATACCATGGAGTACTATTCAGCCACAAGAAACAACGGTGATATAGCACCTCTTGTATTATCCTGGATAGAGCTGGAACCCATTCTACTAAGTGAACTCTTCGAAGAATGGAAAAATAAGCACCACATATACTCACCATCAAATTGGTTTTAACTGATCGACACATAAGTGCACATATAGGAATAACATTCATCAGGTGTTGGGCATATGGGAGGGGAGAAGGGGATGGGTATATACATACATAATGAGTGCGATGTGCCCTGTCTGGGGGATGGACATGCTCGAAGCTGTGACTCAGACGCGGGGGGCAAGGGCAATATATGTAACCTGAACATTTGTACCCCCATAATATGCTGAAATAAAAAAGAAAAAATATGATTAAGTGGATGAATGATGAATGAATGTTAAACGCAGTAGTAAGAGGCGATGGAAGCACTAAGCACACTTGTAATCCGTCTGAAAAAAAGATCACAAGATAAATACCTTTGGTAAGATAAAACTTGTATCTCAATCAGCATTAAAATAGATCTGCAAATAGAGAGTAGTAATGATTTTAAATTTATATTATGTAAGTAATACCAACATATATTCTCTTTGTAAAAGTTTTAAAATATCATAGATACAATTAAGGTCTTTTCGAACACAATCCCATAGACAGCACATAATACTGTTTTGTGTATATGTGGATTCTTTTTTTTAAATGAACTCTGGACAGGTGTTTGTAACAAGAATGAGGGAAACAAACCAAGGCAGACTATTCATTTAGCAATAATAAAAATAGTTAATATCTACTAAATTCCATTCACTTTTCAAACCATTTTACACACGTTAACACATTTAATCCTTACAAGGACCAGAGGTACATGCTATCATTATTCCCATTGTGCAGATGAGTAAACTGAAGAATTTAGAGGCTAGGTGATTTCTCCGAGGTTACAGAACTTGTAAGTGATGGAGCTGGGATTTAAGCCTAAGGAGGGTGATTCCAGAGCCTATTCTTGAAGTCACCACACCATATACAAAATGTCCAGAGAAGGGAGCCTATGACTGAGTACTGTTCATACAACCAACTGATGACATGCAACATTCATCTTCATTGGTTCAAAACAAGTGTTTATTCCAGTTAACTCACATTTCTCATTAACTTTCTGTTGGATACTTATAAACCCTAGTATTTATATTTTGCTTTCTAATTTGCTGCTCTTCTCTTAAACGGGAAATCTGCTTCAGTTTTTGAATTTGTTTCTTTTTAATGAATAAGTAAATTGAACTAGCCAGTCAGGACTCACATTTCAAGTCCTTTGGCTGCAACTCTGAGAATCAATATTAACCTACTCTTCTTCAACATAGATCACCTCAACCAAGCATCACTTCCATTAAGTCAAGCATTGGGTTAGGTGCTTTCACTGTGTCTGAATGTCCTTCCCTTGTTAGTTCACATGTCGAAAACTTTTTTACCAGTGAAACTTGTGCTAGGATGCAATCTCTTCTGTGAAGTCTTCCTTCCCTATATTACTTGCACATGCTGCATCGTCACTCTAGGTTTTCATTTTTTTTATATACCGTTCTCACACTGAGATCTCAAGTAAGTAAGTAAAATTGTTGAGCAGAATCCTGGTATTTTGTTGTCCTCAGGTCTGAGAAAAGTGCCTGGTATGTATTCGTTATATCACAAATGTTTGTGAAACTAAATTGAAATGTGAATATCATATCAGCATTGTTGCAATCTGGCAATACTTTATGCAACTACCGGTACAACTCAGTTTTTAGCTGGAGTATGCGTTTTTCTTAACACATATATGTAAAGAAAAAAATCTTTTTATATTTTCCCCAAATTGTCCATGAAGGTATATTCTTTTAGTATGTCTCATTTCCCTATTATCTTGTGATGACACTCTTAGTATTATTTTTTACATTAAAGTCAGTTTTTATTGATTTCTTTATTAAATTTAGAAAGAAGTCTACAAAGTAAAAGCTACCACATATGTTTAGTGGCAAATTTTATGTAGTACCCACTTTTAAAAAATTGTATTTTCAGAGTATAAAAAACAGCATCTAATTCTGCCAAATAAGCTTGCTAGCCATTGTTATTCCCATTAAAAAGATAAATTATCTTTTCAAATAATTCTTCCTAAATATAAAGATATATAAATTGCAACTTCTATATCTAGCAGGATAGCTAAGTAGAAACCCCACCACTGTAAATACCTAAATAGGATGGGTGAAACATAACAAAACATATTAAATGCACCGTTAAGTTTTCAACAAAGAGAGAAGGGGAAACTTGTAGGTACCAGAAATAAAATGGAAACTGAAAACCAAAGGGTAAGCATGTAAGTGGAACATGAGACTGTCTTGTGATGTATTTCTCCTCCCAGTATTTTAGGGACTC
>RJWJ010023082.1:0-26200 GCA_004363605.1 Indri indri
TTTTTTTTTTTTTTTTTTTTTTTTTTTTTTTTTTTTTTTTTTTTTTTTTTTTTTTTTTTTTTTTTTTTTTTTTTTTTTTTTTTTTTTTTTTGAGACAGAGTCTCACTCTCTTGCCTGGGGCGAGTGCCATGGCGTCAGCCTAGCTCACAGCAACCTCAAACTCCTGGGCTCGAGCAATCCTACTGTCTCAGCCTCCCAAGTAGCTGGGATTACAGGCATGTGCCACCATGCCCGGCTAATTTTTTCTCTATATATTTTTAGCTGTCCAATTAATTTTCTTTCTATTTTTGGTAGAGACGGGGTCTCGCTCTTGCTCAGGCTGGTCTCGAACTCCTGAGCTCAGAACAATCCGCCCGCCTCGGCCTCCCAGAGTGCTAGGATTACAGGCGTGAGCCACCGCGCCCGGCCCTGTACATATTTTCTATTGATTTAATTTGTAAAAATGAATCTCAGTTGATGTCACTCCATCCTTTCAGTGCTTAGGCCAGAGTCTGTAGTCAAGCTTGATGTTAAATCTGTCAGCAAGTCAAAATCTCACCCATTCTCGTCATTCCACTGCTAACATTTGGATCCAAACCACCGTTGTGTCCCACCTGGACTATTGCCCTAGACTTTTGAATTAGTCAGGGCACTGCCAGGAATGAGATGGCACACTTAAATTGGGGCAGTCTGAGGAGCTTGGCTATTTATAGAGGATTGTGCAGGGTATCCGGGGATTGGTAGTACATTGGTAGTAGTAGCTCTAGTTAAAATTTGGCCTGTAGGCCTTAAGGGAGTAGTTACCAGAATCCAAAGAGAGAGGGCTCCGTGGAGAGAGCCACGTGACAGGAGCCAGCCCAAAATGACTAGAAGGGAAGAGCAGGGGGTTAAAACCCTAAGCTCACTCTTCTCCTTTCCTTTTATTCTCTGGGTGTCTTTGTTGTGCCTCGGAAACAGTAGGCACATTTCTGCCTCACCCCTGCCTGGACTGTTTCCTCTGCCTGGAACATTCTTTCCCTGAAAGTCCACTGAGTGCTCCCTTCACCACCATCTTTGAGAATTGTTCAAGTATTATCTTCTCAGTAATGTCCTGACCATGTTATTTAAAATCGCAACTCCCCTCTTCCCACCCTGTCCTTCCATTGAACTCTTCTCTGCTTAATTTTTCCCTGTAGTACTCACATTGGTATATAGGTTATTTATTTATTGTTACCGAATGTCTCTTTCTCTCAATTAAGATATAAGTTTCCTGCGGACAGTTTGTCTGTTTTGTTTACTGCTGAAACCCCAGCGTCTGGAACAATGCCTGGTACAAGTCAGTGCCTAATAAATTGAATAGATGAATGAATGAGTGAATCGTAAGAGCTTTTTGTGTAGTGGGGAAATAAATAAAGTCCTTTAGTTATCATAGATGTATGTAAATACATATATTAATTTTGATCTGTTTTCTTTTGCCCCTGCTTATGATATTGGTGTAATCTTTCTATATAACTTCTGGGATTTCTCTCATGAAAAAAATATACAAATTAAGATTTCATTTTTTTACATTAGAATTTTTATCCAAATGGTGTTTATTTGAATTTAAGAGGACAATGTAGAGTTCAGTAACCTAGTCAAGAAAATGTATATCTAGAAACAGCACCATTAGACTGTACTATATTGACTTTCACGGAGGAAGTACTTACAACTTATAGCATCCTCCTAAACTTTCCGTACACCTTTGTTTCAACCACCTCTCACTCCATCATAGCCCAAACACTTAACCATCTCTGCACCACAGATGTCTTCTAATTTTCTGGCATCTCAAGGGAGTTGGAGGCTGAGTGGATTTGTGTTTCTGGAGGCAAACAAGGCTCTGGACAGTTTCTGCCATTTACTAGCTGTTGATTTTGCACAGGTTGCTGTCAGGTTACCCTCAACTCACCTGGTACAGTGTTCTCATCAAACCTGCTCCAGAGGTGTGGATTAAACCAAGAAGTTAATTTATGTATATGTAAAGACATATAAAGTGCTTAGTGCAGGGATTGGCATGTTGAAATGGCTCAGTAAACATGGGTGTGTTATGTTCTTCCTCCCTTCTGCCTTTAAAGGGACCCTGCCTGTTTCTTCATTTACCCCCATATCCCTGCAATATTTGCCCTTTTCCTTCCCCCTGCAACTTTCAAGTATGTTTAAATATTTTCTACCTGAAAAACTAATCAAAAACAGCCTTTCCTTGAACATGTATCTTCTCTTGGTCCTTTCCCTTTGTCTCTCCATTCCTTTACCTCCATGATTTTTGAGTACCGTTTCTCTCTTCCTTACTTCCCATGCTTCAACCACTTCAATCTGGCGCCTACACACCCAGCCATGGTTCTAACTGAGATCTTTAGCAGCAGGCTGGTTGCCAACTTTGGAGGACGCTTTTCACTCTTCATCTTCTTGGACTGCTCTTTTACAATTCACCCCGTCGAGCCATTCCCTCTTTATTTAAAAGTTGCTGCTGCTCTTTGTCTGCCTGAAACTGTCCGTGTCCTCTTTTCCCTCCTAACCTTCTTGATATTCCTGTGGACTTTCCTCTTTGGCTGTTCTTTCATCACTTACTCCATTATTTGTTATACATCATGATGTCATGAAAAGGAAATAGGCCTTGTAGTCAGACAGACTTGGGTTCATATCCAGGATCTGTCATTTTTTCCAGTGTTACCTTGGGAAAATTACCACCTATATTAGCCCATTTTGCATTGCTATAAAGAAAACACCCAAGGCTGAGTCTATTATAAAGAAAAGGGGTTTATTTGGCTGACAGTTCTGCAGGTTGTACAAGGAGCATTGTGCCAGTATCTGCTTCTGGTGAGGATTTTTGGGAGCTTCCAATCAGGGTGGAAGGTGACGGGGGAGCAGATATATCACATGGTGAGAGCTCGGACCAAGAGAGGGAGGAGGTGCTGCCAGGCCCTTTCAAATAACCACCTTTCTCGTGAACTAATAAAGCAAGAACCCGCTCATAATGGCCGGGAGGGCACCAAGCCATTCATGAGGGATCTGCCCCCCTGACCCAAACACTTCCCACCGGGTCCCACCTTCAATACTGGAGACCAAATTTCCAACATGAGATTTGGAGGGGCCAAACATCCAAACCATATCACCTACCTTTCCACATTGTGTAATACATCCCTGGGGTGATCATGAAGAGGTTAAATTAGTTTATTTACTTTATTGTGTTTCTGTGTCCAGAACAGATTTTAATGCTTAAAAAGGCTTTATTCTCATATTTTTAATATTTGGGAAATAATTTAATTTATAAAATAGTCATAGGAAAATTAGCACTGATTATATGATGTGGTAGAACTCTTCATCAGTATTCACATTTCTAAAACTTCTGGGAAGACCTTTGGTATGCCCATGTGACTTTTTCTGGCCAATAAAACATGAGCAGAAGTGAGTAATTTGTGGGTAGAGAGGCTTAAAAGCCAGGGCATCATCCTGTCTCCTACCAGATGCCATTGTGAGTAGTGATAGTTTGAATGGAAGAGCTTCTGTCAGCCTGAGTCCCAGAGTGAGGAAGACATGAAACTTAGATGTTTACCCACATGTGTGTACTAAAAAAATCCTTTGTTATTTTTAATTACTAGAGATGTTGGGATGCTTGCTACTATAGCACAATGCAGCCTAAACTGAATAGTATGTATAGGGACATTAAAATTGAATATTATCAATAGTCAGTTGTGGAAAAATGGTTATCAAAACCCTTTTCTGCATGCCAATTTGATCTTCCTTTAGGTTTCTTGTTCTGTTTAATTGAATATCTGAGTGACTGACTAGGGTATCACTGCTTATGTTAAAAATAGCCCCTGATTGGTAAATTGCATTTGGACTGGGATAAACTATAATAGACTAAGTACCTGATGGAGATGTCATGGCTTTGAGGTTCCCTGTGTACAGTAACTCTTATAACTGGCATGTCCTCTATGGGGACTCTGGAAGCTTTGGCTATGAACTTGTTGCAAGAGATACCATTTCTATGGGGCAAAAGGCTTTGCAGCCAGGGTAGCTCCTGTGCCTACCAGATCTTGTTTCTTCATATCTTGGCTGTCACCTGGTGGGGCAAAGAGAAGAGCTCCAGACAGCTGTGTGGACTACTGTACAGGAAAGGTCATGTAAGGGACTTTTACCAAAGAGTATGTCTGCTCCTGTCCTGCCGGCAAGCTGTGGTCCTGTTCTACATCCTTCTAAATAGACTGGTGCTACATGCCTTTGGTAGTTTTGTGAGTCTGAAAGTTTAGTTGAACCTTAAGAAGTCCCAGATGGTTGTTGCATCAACATTTGAAGTTTGTAACTATATGAAGTGCTCTAGGCTCAGTTGTTTCACTGTCTGTTTCTCCTCCTTGAAAGAACAGAATAATAATTTTATTCCTTCCTGCAAAAAGAACAAACCTCAGCTAGCTCCAGAATCACAATGAAATTTTTAGAGTAAGGTGCTTTATGGAGATACTATAAATGCTTGGCATTAAATAATATATTGTAAAATGGTCCTTTCCTCTCCCCCTTCTTTTAGGTCATGTTCTGACATATTGGGGGTAGTCTCAGTGCACTAAGTACAGTTCTTTTTCTTCATTAAACTGAAATTTACATTGATTTTTTTTCTGATCTTATATTTGTTTTCCTGACTAGGTTATAAGCTCTCCAAAAACAGAGAACACATTCATTTCCACTCACCATTGTATGCCAGTACATAGAGAAATGCTGGGCATAGGGTGGGTTGCAAATGTATGTATTGCATGCAAGTGTTGGGTTCTTCATGAAAAGCAATAGAAATAGACTCTGACTAAATTTAGCAGAGTAGACATTTATTAAAAGGATGCTAGTAACTTAACAATTTCCTGAAAAATGGACAGGAACTAAGAGAAGCTAACAAAGGAGCCACTAATTTTGTTGCTGCTGGAACTGCCATTCCTGAGTGTGGAACACTGTGAGAATAATTTCTTACCCATCCTGCCTCTTTGCATCATTTGCTAGAGATTCAAAGCTTTTATAGTAGTGTCTGATTGGCTAAGTCTAAGTCTCATTTATGAAAGACAGGGAAAGCTTGTCTTGTCTCACACAACTAAGATTATGAGCTTTTGGAGGGGACTAAAACTTAGGGTCCTTCGAAAGAAGAAAAAGAAGATACCTTTTTTTCTTTTTGTTTGGAAAGATAATAGAAAACATTTTTTGCAAATATGCTGTTTATCTGTTAGGCTAATTAAGAATTCATGGACTAATTTTACTTTGTGTTTACCAAAGAGGTATCTGGATATTAGATAGTGTATAATTTATCAGAAGGCCATTTAACTGTGTGGCTTGTCACATGCACATTAAGACATGCACCAGTAGCTATGGAAGACAGTCTGGATTTTGGTTTTATTATGAGATAGCATAACACTAAGTCTCTTAGCTTTTAAAGAAGATGCATACTTTTGACATGCTTTCCTTCCTATGCCACAGCATGATTTCGGTGGTGTGGGGGCTATGGGGGAGGCTTTCAAAACTATGTTTGAAAGATCAGTCTAAATCTATTTTACTTAAGCTATGAACAGTAGACACAAATATATTTATACCAAAATAAAGGGTGGCATAACTGGGAAGTATCTAACATTGCCTGGGCAGTTTGAAGGCTTCCTAGGTTAGTTGGTAACATTTGAGCTAGCTAATTAAAAATGAGATGAAATTCACTAGATTTGGAAGTGGGTTCCAGGTGGAGGAAAACAGTATGTCCATACTTAATAAGAGATGTTAATGAATGAAAATCAAATAATTCCATGTGACCTGCAAATATTTGTATGTGGACATAGGTTTATATGTGTGTGATAGGGGTGTTGAGGGCATGATGAGAAATGAAGCTGGAAGTCAGCTGAGGAAGGATCTAAATGAGTTTTAAAAAATATGTTTATTCTAAACTAGGAGCCTAACCACATAAATTCACCATTGAAGCCTAGTACATATAGAGTATTATATTATATTAAAAATATAAGAATCTGGATAGAGCTCAGTGTGGAGACTTTGGATCCTTGATTTCTTGTCATGTTAAGTAGATTCAACATGAAAATTACAGAGAAACTAACACTTTCAGTACCTACTCTATTAATTTTTCTAGTCATTTTTTGGTAGAATTATACAAGTTACAAGAAGTAATAGTATCATATGGATATCTTCAAAATATTATAGACATACCTTTTAAAAAGATGGGGTTCTCTGATGAAAATGTAATTTCGTAGAAAGTTTAATCCAATATTGAGACTATTCATGTAACAAGCTCGGGGCAGTCTGTTATGGCAATTTTGTCTTCATGTGGCATTAATTTCCTGTTGCTGCTGTCATAAGTCACTATAAACTTGGCGGCTTAAAACAACAAATAACACAAATTTGTTTCTTTAGTTCTGGAGATCAGATGTCCAAAATGAGTTACCACTGGGCAAAAATCAAAATGTTGGCAATGCTGCATTTCTTCTGGACGCCCTAGGGGGAGAAACTGTTTGCCTTCGCCAGCGTCGGGAGGACACTGGCATTCCTTGGCTTGTGGCCACTTCCTCCATCTTCAAAGCCAGCAATGGCTGCTGGAGTCTTTCTCATGCTGCATCACTCCCATTGACTCTTTTGCCATTCTTGTGATTACAGTGGGTCTGCCCAGATAATCCAGAATAATAAATATCCCATTTCAAAGTCCTTAATTCGATCACATCTGCAAAGTCCTTTTTGCCTTTTAAAGTCACCTATTCATATGTAAGGTTCTGGAAATTAGGACTTGGATATCTCGGGGGCCATTGTTATATCTACCACGGTGCCCTTTTATATATTTTGTTAATTGACATTGGTCATACTGCAGGCTACTTCCAGGCAAGAACTATGCGTATATAAGTAGGTATTATTCCCTCTCTTGTTCTTTTTCCACTGGCAGCTGTGGTTATGAGGAATGCAAACTGGATTTAGAAACTGGCTGGGATTCAGGCTCTGATATTAGTAGATGCGACCTCGTGCACGTGACTGAAGTAGTTTGAACTGTCATCGTCAGTTTTTCCACTGTCAAATAAGCATAATACCTACCTCTCAGGGTTGTCATGTAAATCAAATGAAATAATGTCTGTGAAGGTACTTTGTAAACAAGGAAGCGCTATACAAGTGAAGAAAGGATCGTTTATATCCCACCTGTACTAAAACTGTGGGAAGGTGAATAGTTATGGAATAGGAAAAAAAGATAATTGTGGATATTCTTAAATGGATTATATCCTGGTTTACATTTTAACCTCTGTTATTGTGACAGTTGGGAAAAAAACCCTCCTTGCAACATGTTTTCCTTTTCCAGGGAAACAGATGTGACTAACAGACTGATCATTGCCCAGTTTTCTCAATAATATGTCTTTTTTAAAAAAGATAGACTGCCAGTCTGCATAGAGAAAGGAGAACTTGTATCACCTGGCACAGAAAAGACTCTTTGCATAGAAATAGAGGCTTACCTGCATGCTTGTTAAATATGTTCTTAAAAAAAAAAAAAAAAAAGAACCTCCTACCTTTATATTCCAAATACGGTAAATAGGTGTCCCTCCTGCCAACCATGTCTGTCCTAGAGTAAGTCAGAGGTCAGATTACTCTCCTTCCCACCCAAATGGCTTGCTGGAACACTTAACCACTTGTTCCCAGAAGGGCTTGGCAGTAGGCTGTGGGCAAACCCTGGTCATGCCAATTCTCTGGTCAAGAAAAATCCTGTGGAGTATTTTCTCGATATTACTAGGCTTCGTGTTTAATAGAGAATATAGATGCTTTCTGGCCACTGTGCCATACGATTTTCATCTCATTGCAATTAGAACACTCAGACTCTAGAATAACCTTTAAGTTTTGCTTCCTTCTCTTGGTGAATATTCTGTCTTCCAGAGCTGTGTTTAGATATTTCTGCAGTTGCAATGGTCCTGTACATTAAAAAGTTAAAAACAAAAATAGTCCCTTTGCTTGTTAGTAGAAAATAAATTTATATTAAGGAATTTTTTTTTTTAATGAAAACGTTCTCCTGATATAGTCTATCACCCTCTGGTACTGAATTGTACAAATAGAGACCTAGTATGCACCTTAGAAATCATTTAGTTCAATTGCTTTATTACTAATTGACTAACAGTCATGCAATTAGTCAGTATTTTAATGTTTTCAGTGTTTTACTGAAACTAAATTTGCATGATCTTTTAAAGTTCATCCCCTTCCCTGCTCACTTTGACCTGACTCATACCCATTCTAAGACTTAACATTGGATTGGCTTTTTTTTTTTTTTTTATCTCCAGTAAAGAGTTTTTGTTTTAAAATGTTAGATGCTTTCAGGATCATTTCCTTCTCATCACCAGGAGGAAACAAACCAGCATTGATAAAACAGTGGGTGGTTTCAAAAGGCCTGTATTCTTTGAGCTGGGCTCTAGCACAACTATTGGAATTGCTCATAGAAGGAGAGGGAGGTTTTGATTCTCTGTTCACTGTGGTAGTAATAATAAATAAATAAATACCAATCCCAGTGAAATGAGCTTCATCCTGTTTTCTTCTGGATCTACTTTGCTGACTCTTCTTGTTTATTTTTAGAAAACAGTGATATTTTATTTTATGTAAAAGATGTTTCTGGATAGTTCTATGTAAATTAATAGCACTTTCTCATATTTGTGGGTTATGAGTCAGAACTTATTCTATATATAAATGCTTAATTTTTCAGTAGTCTGTGACTCGAGACACTTTGGCTTTTGGGATCTTTGTCTCTTGCCATTTTAAATCAATACAGATTAGCTTCTAGAGACACATAAAGACACTTTGGAAGTTTATAAAGCAAATTGTCCCTTCATTAATGTACTAGTACTAATATCTTACCACTGCTATATTGTCTATCAGTTTCTTAAATAAATTAAGAAACTGTATTGTCTTACCAAATCAAAGAAATCATTAACTTCCATTTTGGTCTCCAGTAATATCTAGGATTTTGATTTTTTAATGAGTTTTTTAAAAAATTTATTCTACAGTAATAGTTTGATTCTATGACATGGAATAGAGGTTCCCAGGAAAGTTAGTTAATGCTTAAAAAATGCTAGGAAGAGCTTACTTACTTGAAATGTTCTTGAATTTTATGAACTAAAATTCTGTTATGTGTAAAGATGAAAATGTAAGCATTAAGTTAATGAAGAGGGATGTGGGAGCTCCTAACTAAGCTTTTGTATATGAAGATGAATGGATACTTATTCACACTACTTTTTTTAAAACCTTCCAAAACATTATGTGAATAATGCATGTCCATTGATGAAAATGTGAGAAAACAGAGAGGGGGAAAAAAAAATCACCCAAATTCCCACCACCCAGGAAAACATAGGATATATATTTGTACCTGTGTGTATTTGTATATGTACCCTGTGTCCTGTGTATATACTGTGTGCGTGCTTGTGTATGTATGTGTGTAAATACATAAAATCATAATTTACCTCAATCCTGTCTCCTATTATGTTGGGCATTTTGTTATTTTACTATTATAATGGAATTTTGAACATGCGTATTAGTTCTAGTTCATATTTTAAAATTTTGAGGGGGTTAATTTCTAAAAATAAAATTTAGACGTCAAAGGAATGAATGTTTTCAGGACTTTTGATACATATTTGCCACATAGGAACCTATCGACGCAAGCAGTCTTTGAAACAAATTTGATGCTATCTTTCTTAGTCTGACGGGTAAAACATACATCTTATTTTAATTTGCATTTCTATCATTTTTGCTGAAATTGAGTCATTTTTCATACGCTTAATAGGTCATTCTGGGTTTTTTTGTTTTGTATTAACTATAACATTTTAATTCCCATTCTATTACTCTTCTAACACATCTGTTTGTTTTTAATTCATTTAGAAAAATATCTTTATAATATACATAAATTTCTGTTCATTGTTGCAGCTACCCTCCCACCAGACAAGTTTGTCATTTTTAAAACAGCTTTATAAAGGTATAATTTACCATAAAATTTCACCTGTTTTAAGTGTACAATTCAATAAATTTTACTGTATTTATAGAGTTTTATAGTAATTTATAGAATTACTGTGATCTAGTTCCAGAACATTTCCATCGCTCTAAAAAGAAACCTCACAGCCATCATCAGCCATTTACTTCCTAAGCCACCATTAATCTACGTTCTGTGTCTGTATATTTCCTTTTTTTAAATATTTTATATAAACAGAATTATGCAACATATGGCCATCCATGTTGTAGCATTTATCAGTGCTACACTCCTTTTTATTGCTAGATAGTATTCCATTGAATGGGTAAATATTTTGTCTATATATTAACCAGCAGATGCACATTTGGGTTGTTTCTACTTTTTGACTATTATGAATACTGCTACTATGAACATTTATGTGCAAGTCTTTGTGTGGGCAAATGTTTTCATTTCTCTTGGATAGATATTTAGGAGTGGAACTGCGGGGTCATATGGTAATCTACGTTTCAATTTTTAAAAAACTGCTGAACTATTTTCTAAAGTGGCTGCACCATTTTATATTTCCATTAGCAATATATGAGGGTTTCAATTTCTCTATATCCTTATAGATGTTAGTTTTTTGTCTTTTTTATAATAGCCATCCTAGTGAGTGTGAAGTCATGAATAAATATATATTTATATATATAATTTTTTTTCTTTTTTTTAAGAGACAGGGTTTCACTCTGTTACCCAGGCTGGAGTACTACAGCCTCAAACTCCTAGGCTCAGGCAATTCTCTTGCCTCAGCCTCCTGAGTAACTGGTACTACAGGTGCATCCTACCATGCCCTGCTAATTTTTAAAACATTTTTGTAGAGATGGGGTCTCACTACATTGCCCAGGCTGATCTTGAACTCCTGGCCTCAATCAATCCTCCCACTTTGGCCTCCCAAAGTGCAGGGATTACAGGAGTGAGCCACTGCACATGGCCTGAAGTCATATTTTATTGTAGCTTTGATTTGGATTTACCTGATGACTAATGATGTTGAGCATCTTTTCTTGTGCTTATTGGCCATTATATCTCCTTTGGGGAAATGTTTTTCTCGTAACTCTTTACATATTCCTCTACCATTCCTCTGCAATAACTGCTTATTCCTATGACTATCTCTAATGTTAGATAAATATTTTTTTAAAAGGCAGTCTACCATTTCATTATGAATTGGGGTCATGAATGGACAATTACAACCGAATTTTCGGATAGGATTTGAATCCAAAATGGAAGGAATAAAGTTTCCAGGCAAGAAGACCTTGGGTAGAAGGCGTATGGATGGGAATGAGCATGACTTAAGAGACTGGAAACTAACGATCAAGGAACTTTACTGATAAAAATAAGTATCTCTTAGAGCCTTAATAGCAGATTTTATCCATCAGAATAAAATATTGTATTATATACCATATTATAGAGGGTTTATCACCTTAATTTAACAAGGAACCTCTGTCTCAGACCCCAGTGGTACACTTTGCTGAGATTCCTGTGTATATTGGAGAAGAAAGCAGATGTGGCTTTGATGGAATATGTAGGTCTCTTAAATTAAAGTAGAAATATTCCTAAATTTGAAACTGAAGGACATGTAGGGAATTTACGAAATAAACTATTGCGTGGCTCTATAATGGGGTACAATACAATAATGAAAATGATAATTTTAGTTCTACATTTATTGACATATCATTAGAGGGAAAAGGTACATATGTTTATATATAATAATAATTTTAATGTTAAATGGTGACTTAAAACATCTATTTTACATATAAAAAAGTATATGAATATATTCATGAAGCAAGTCTTTAGGATAGATACCAAAATGTTAGCAGAGGTCATTTCTTTATGGTAGGGCTGCGGTATTTAGATTCATATGGCTTTATTTTATGTTTTATAATGAGTAAGACTTTTATAATTAGAGTAAATATAATAAAGAGTTGAAATAAAAAAGAAACAGAAGGTATCCTATCGCTAGTCTTATAGTACATACAGTGTGTACTTGTCGTTTGCTCTTTTTTAAAATTATTTTGAAAATTTTCAGACCTATAGAAAATTTGAAACAGTAATAGAGTGAACAATACACCATTCACTTAGCTTCACTTATTGCTGCAGACACTGTGACAATTTAGTCTTAAATACTTAAGCATATATCACCTAAAAATCAGGACGTTCCCTTACATAAACCATAATACGATCATCACACATGAGAAATGCGTCATTATTGTGGTACTCTTATCTCATGTACAGTCATATTCAAATTTCTACAGTTATCCTAATCAAGTCCTTTGTAACTTAAAAAAACATGTTTAGACACAAGATTCAATCAAAGATCCATCTTACGTTCGGTTGCTATGCCTCATTGGTCTCTTTAAATCAAGAACAACTTTCTATTTCTGTCTATTATGATATTGACATTTTTGAGGAATCTATCCCAGGTGTCTTATAGTCAGGAATACCTGTGTTGGCAAGAATGTAGTGATTTGGGTCTGTCCCACGGCATCGGTTGATTTTTGACGCTGGTGATTTTAGACTATGGGCATAATTTTCTCAGTAGTGGGGCTAATAAAAATAAGCATTTGAATGTAGTGTGCCAAATCTAACTCTTTTTTCTACTGGCCAAATCACGTCTCCAATCCACAGTCTTAAAATGTCATTGGCATACATCTTATTTTTGTCTTTTACTACCAGTGTTATACAAAAGTGTTTCATAGCCTTTAATTTTCATAAATATCTTTATGCCACAGAAAGAACTTCTGGGAACATGGTTAGGCAATCATAAATATTTATTGTATAATTAATTACCAACAATTTAAAATTTAATTTACAATTGCTTTTTCACATCTGTGTTATGATAATCAACGGGGTTAATAACAACTCTGAGACACTTCTAAGTCATTGTGTATTCTATTTTTCCGATTAGCTGAAAGTCTCTATATGAGATAAATAGAATATAACGATATAGTATTTGATTAACCAATCTAGTATTTGTTTAATCAAAGATACACTATTTCCCAACCTGGCTGGATAGAAGTAAACTTTGTTATACTAAGAACAATATGTTTTGTTCCTTACCCCTTACAATATTATTTTTTAGGCAATAGAGATTATGCCAAGGATGATCCGTTGGAGTTTAAGTCCCACCAGTGGTTTGGAGCATCTGTGAGGTCAAAACAGGATAAAATATTGGTAAGTCTTTTGGATATTTACTTACAGGTGGCTTTAGTCAATTTATATGGAAACACAGGAAGTTTTATGTTTTCAAGCTGATAATAAAATTCAGTATGCTCAAGGGTGCAGGGCGTAACAAAATAAGACACCTCTGATCAAGGGCCACCCCACCTAAGGAGGCCATCTCTCTTGTCCTCAAACTGGGCTTTAGTACCTTTCCTCTTTAAAAATACAACTAACAACTGTCCCTGTACCTCATCTTCCCCTCTTCCACTGCTTTAGTCATCTGCTCCTCTCCTCAAACACTTTTTGAAAATGTTTTTTGTGGTAACCATCTCCACTTCACTTCACATTTTCTTCCCAGCTACTCCAGTCAGACGTAGGTAGGCAAGGCCAAGTTCACCATGGACTTTCAGGTTGTTGAAATTGACAATTGTATATATGTATATATGTGTATATGTATGTAAATGGATCTCTCTCTCTCTATATATATATCTATCTCCATGAATCCATGATGTTTTATTTTTTTCCACTGGTACTTATTTTTATCTTTCTTGCCCTCTCGGCATCATTCGAAATGGTCATTCAGTCCCCCTTTTTAAAAAAGTATTTTTGTTCCCTTGGTTTCTGTGACACTGTACTTCCGTGATTTTTCTTTTATCTTTCTGGCTGCTCCTTTGCAGTCTCCTTTAACGGGTCCTCTTCTGCTCAATTTCTAAGTATTAATATTAGGATGTCCTTGAGCGCTATTCTGGGCCCCTTTGTTTTCTCTAACTACATCTTTTACCTAGGGGCTCCTATCCTGCCCCATGGCTGTAAGTACAATCTGAATGCATAACCCCCAAATCTATATCACTAGCTCTTAATTCTCCCTGGATCCTTAATTGCACATTTCCAAACTACCCATTTGATATTTCCATTTGGATATCTAATAGATTATTCAAAGCGAACATGGCCAAAAGAGGACTCTTGTTACCCTCTGTCAAAGAACAAAAACAAAAAAATAACTCAAATCTTCCTTAACTTATTAGGAGGCATGGCTCTCCATCCTATCAGAGTGAGCTCTGTCAATTCTGCCTCCAAAATATATCCCAAATCTATCTATAGAACTCCATCTTCCCTATTTCAACCCTACACCAAGCCACCGTCATTACTCACAGGGGCCAACACAATGGCTCTTCTGATCTCTCTGCTTCCCCTCTTGGCCCAGCTACAATCTCTTCTCCATAGAGGGATCAGAATGAACCCCAGAACATTTTATCTTCTTGACCGAAACAGTTAAGTGGCTCTCCATCACTCCTTGAATAAATATCAGAAGCTTATCCTAGCTTATAATCATGTCCATGATCAGATCACTGGCTGTCTCTCTGGCACCATCTCACTCCATCTTACATGCTTCAGCCACACCAGTCTTTTTATTTCTTCCACATACCAAGTCATTTCAATTAGTACCTTAGTGTTTGTGTTCCTCTGCTTGTATTAGTTGTCTTGCTGGTTTTCACTTGGCTAGCCCATTGTCATTTAGATTTCAGCTTTACTTCCATTTCCTCAGAGAGCCCTTCCCCATTTTAATTACTTACAGAGTATTTATTATTGCCTTTATTTTTTCATCTGATTATGAAAACCAAGGCAGGCTTTGTTTAGGAGGTGAAGTATCTGCAGGACTTTAAAGGATGTGTTACATTTTATTACAGCAATTGAAGGTGAAGGATGAGGTTGAAAGTGGCAGTTTTCTAGGTACAAAGGTGCAAAGAAGGTACAAAGAAGCAGAAATAAGCAGGAGGAGCAAACCATCCCCTCCCGAGCATCAAGGACAGTGTAAAGTAGCAAGATTACCTACTGTCACCTTTTTCAGGGTCAATATAAGATAACTCAGTGCTGATGTCTGCAGTGCTTATGTTAGCACTTTGCTTCAAAAAGCATCATAGAAAATCCTTTGAACTTTTTTTCTAGTAAATTGTTACACATTTGGTAAATTACTATGCTATTTAAACACCCGTTATTCTATTCCTTCTACATGGTATTAAAATCTAGAACTCTGAAAACAAAAAGGTTACAGTTTATTTGGAAGGTAAATAAAATAAGCACTGCAAATTCTTTTACTCTCTTCTTAATTATTTGCCATATAATATAGGGGTATATTCTACCTGTGTGAATGTTATTTAGTTCAAAAGTTCATTAGTCTGTGACGTTTGGCTTAGCATGTAACATCAAGAAATGTGCTACCTGAAGAAATAATTTGGCTAAGTATTTTGAAAAAAAATGAGCTACAAATATGGCCTTCAGAACAATGTGAGAAAAATAATTATTTTAAAATTCTTATCCACTGCTGTGATAAGGAATTTACGGTATAGGATAGGTTTGATTAATTTTTATTAATGCTTTAAAAAGGATGTTATATTCTGAGGTACTATAGATCATTTGAAACGCTAATTTTTCTGATAATTTTTATGTCATGGACTAAACCTTTGATTTTAGGCCTGTGCCCCTTTGTACCACTGGAGGACTGAGATGAAACAGGAGAGAGAGCCTGTTGGAACATGCTTTCTTCAAGATGGAGCAAAGACTGTTGAGTATGCTCCGTGCAGATCAAGTATGTATAGGAAGTCATACCAGCTTTAAGAAGAGGGATGGGAAGCCTTGTTTATTAAAGATATGTGTGTATGTGTGCGACAGAGAGACAGAGAGAGAGAATATGTAGACATATTGTGATGTTGATCAGAGTAAAGTGAAAGCAATCCTACTAATGTAAAGAATTTACAAATGTGAAGTAAACAGACTTAGCTTTCCTCCCTAATAACTCATTTTTATCTTCCTTGGTTAATAATAATTAATATCTGATTTTGGAAACCTGTATTTTTAATCACTATTTGTCAACAGATGCTCAGTTGAGCTTTTCTAACAGACAAGAAGTGGGCCCTCACAACTAAAGGTTCTGATTCAGTAGGTCTAGGTCAGGCCTGGGTACCCGCATTTTTAACAGGCTCCACAGGATAATTCTGATGCGCACCAAAGTTGGAGAACCACTGCTTTATGTTAATGATGACACCAAAAATAAAAAAAAAAATTATGTCTAAAGAGCTGAAGTTTTTAGGGGAAGGTGAATATTCAATTCAGGAGTCTTGAGTCTAAATTGTCCTGCTCTTAATGAGAATTTCTTTGTTAATCTACTACCAAGCCCACCTTTCTGTTGGTGACCCAGAAGATCTCATGCTCTAATATTATTTGCACTTTTAAAAGAAAATTAATATCGTGGCTAAAGAGGATGTCAAGCACTTTTTTCTAAACTCTGTACATTCTTTTCCCCTTGGAGATTCCAATCCTTTTGTGCCCATACCCTCTGTTGAATTGACCACAACTCCAGATCTTCCTTATACCAGACAGATTATTGAAATTCAGTGTAGTGTTTGTACCTGGAGGACTTTTTAAGCCATTACTTTTATGTTCCACTAGTCACCAACTAGTTTAGTAGAGAGAATTAGTAACAAAAGCACAAGATATAAGACTCTTAACTACTATATTTTCATTTTCCATGTTAGGCGACATGTGACACCAGGAACTACTCTGGCCTCAAAATTCTGGGTAATTGAACCTCAGAATTAAAATAATAATAATGAAATAATAAAATAATTATTCATTCATTCACATTATTTCATTAAACCCTTGATTTTTTAGCCCACCACCTTGATCCTATCTGTTGTTAGTGGGAAGTAAACATTGAAAGAATGATACCGACTCAGGTCCATATTGTGTATCAGGATATAGTAAACATTAGGTCGGAAAGCATACATTGCATAGGATGGGGGAAGTTGGTGACTTTATCCTCAGTGCTTTGATGCCATCAGTTTTGCTACCTTTATATTGGCATTTTGGTCATGGTCCTGTTATCGTTGGTGGTGTGTAGAAAACCTGAGGACTGAATTTGTATTTTTAATTTCTGTATTGCAAAAATGTTCCTGTTGTGAGAAGATAATTTTATATCTATGAAGAATGAGCTAATCCTTTTATGCCAGGCTTGTAACTTACTAGTCATATGATGTATACACAAAAAAATTTACCCTTATTCTCATTTGATAGATGCGGGAACTGAGATTAAGACAGTTGAAGCAATTTGTTTTCTGTATCTTATGGTGTCAAATGATCAGAGGAGGATTTGAACCCAGGCCTACCTATTCCAAAGGAACCTTTTCCCTGCATTACTAACAATAGAAAATGTTCCCATCTTAATTGCTTCTGCATTAAGCACAGCTCTTCTACAAAGACTACATCCTGCTTTCATGATTATAGGTTTGGATAACTCCTGATGTGTAAGAGCACATGGAAACCTCCTAAAAACATGCATTCTAATGATGATCTTTTGTGTATCTGTCACATTATTCTCTTATTTATTTAGTTTAGGCACAGAAATTATGAAGTCATTTTAAACCATATCCAAATCAGGTCAGCAAACTGTGGCCTGTGGACTTGTTTTTGTAAATAAAGTTTTATTGGAACACAGCCATACCCATTTGTTTACCTCTTTAATGGGAAAGTTGAATCGTGAGAGTTGAGTACTTGCCATACTATTTGGCCCCTAAGCCTGAAATATTTACTATATGGCCCTCTACAGAAAAAGTTTGCTGAACCCTGATCTAAATAATGAAACCTTAAATCTTAGGAAGAGCTCAGAGAACAACTTTCAAAAAACAAAAAGACAAAGTGAATGCCTTTCTTCCTAATAGGCTTGACTTTCAGTAACCCTTAATTATTGTATATGTTTTTTGATTCAACCTTTGAAATCTTAAGCTTTCTATAGCCTTTAATTATGAGGGGCAACCTGTCCAGGGAAAACTCAGGAGTGGGAGTCTGAGAACCTGGTTGTATTCTCACATTGTGCTGACAATCCACTTATAGCTGTGAGTAATTCACTTAACCACTCTGGGCCTTTGTTTCATTATTGGTAAAACACTAATTCACATAAAAACTTCCGAGGTACAAATTTAGCATTTTGTGTCTTTTTCATGCTTCAGTAAATTATGCAACCCAATGATTGATTTTACATGATGATGCTAGGTTTATAGGGGTCTACACTGGTAACTTCTTGATAATTTTCCTTGTCTTGGTGATGGTAGTTTGTGGGTTGCTTTTTTGTTTGTTTTTTTTTGTTTTTTTTGCATATTTGGTTGGTTGGTTTTGTTTTTAGCATGACCTATTGGATACCCTGGACAAGGAACTTTCCTGTCTCACCAGCTTACCTTATTACTGATTACATTTGCTTTTGACTTTTTATAACTGCATCTATGACCATTTTTGGTATTATGCAATGGGCCAGATATTCTTCTGTTGTAAAAGTGCCTGAGCCACAAATCATATGATATATAATAAAAACCCTTTTAACTCCATGCTCAGACTGAATCTTTTGTGCCTTCTGTCTATTTTCTGATAATATTATTTGGATCTAGATTGTCTTAGTTGTGATTTCTAGTTGGCTTTTCCTTCCCCTTTTTCATTACTTAGGGAATGATAAATATTAATGCATTATTGATTTGAGATAATGTAGTGAAGTGGTATAGACAGGCATGGGTTCAGGTCTGTATTCTCTTTCTAGCTGGTTGACCATGGTCAAGTTACTTACTTTTCCTAAGCATCAGTTTCCTTATCTGTACAAATTGTGAATAATAATGATAATAATGTCTCTCATAGGATTTCTATAAATGTTTAAAAAGATAATGCCACTAGGCTTAGTGGCTCATGCCTATAATCCCAGTGCTTTAGGAGGCGGAGGTGGGAGGATTGCTTGAGACCAGGGGTTCAGGACCAGCCTACACAATATAGCAAGACTCTGTCTATAAAAATAAATACGTAAATAAAATAAAAAGTAATGCCACATGAAAAAATATCTGGGTGTGGTGGTATGCACCTGTAGTGCTGGCTACTGGGGAGGCTGAGGCAGGAAGATTGCTTGAGCCCAGGAGTTCAAGGCTGCAGTGAACTATGATTATATCACTACACGCCAGCCTGGGTGACAGAGTGAGACCCTGTATTTATTTATTTATTTAAATAAATTTTTAAAAATGCCACATAAAATGCTTTAGCATAGTACCTGGCTCACAGTAAGGGCTTAATAAACACTAGCTGATCTTACTGTCAGAATCAATAATATTACTATTCATAATATCATTGCTAGACTTAACAAATGGGAGAAGTATTAATCATCTGTAGAAATAAATGTCATAGCCTTCACTGGAATAGTGTTATATTCAACATGAAAGTCTTTCAATTGGCAGAAACACTCAGTTTAATATGTACCTGTTAAGAACATTTTAAGGGATAGTCATGTTTTTTAGCTGGATGTTCTGGGAATCCAAGTAAAGCAGAGAATTATATAGTATGCTAATCAAAAAAGGATGTCTTTGTAAATAGCCTGAAATACTTCCCCAGATGCAACTCGAATAGGGAAATAAATGGCTGCCTTGAGGTTAGAGCAGAATTCTTTCATATGATTCAATAGATGCTGGAAACCCCAGCCCCACATTTTCCCACTCCTTCTTGGTTAGAAAAATTTGCATTGGTATAGCGTTACACTTTTGAGGCTATTTAATAATAAAAAAAAATTTTTTTAAATTTAGATACTAAGTGTGTAATATTGGGGCAGCTTCCAGGTTTTAAAAATGGGTTAAAAATTTTTGATGGGATTTGACAAAAATTCCTGGAAGTTTTTCCTTATGACTGAAAATAAATATTTTTGGTTCCTGTATTTGGGTAGCAAATACGGGAATAATATAACTTTTTATATATTTGTAGCATTGCTTACAAGAATTTTTTCATAACTGAAGTATAGTGTTTTTCACTGTTACTTGTTATCCTCAAAATAAAACAAAGGGAGAGTCTTGAGATTCATCCTTGCCTCTGTTCTAGGTACAGTATTGCTTATGATTAAAGTTAATTTAGATTAATTGGCTAATTGTTCAGAATAATTTTTGTGAGAACTACAGAAAGGGGGTCACTTCAAAAGAGCAAAACGATTGAGTCTACTAGGGTTGGAAAATACTCATAAGTGTCTTGTTTAGAGATGTTCACTTTAATTAGACCCCAGCACTAAATGTTTTGTGAAGATAGTGTCATGTTTTGCTCTTCACAGAACATTAAGTTCCGGCCTTGCCATTTCCCAAAAATTCTGAACTATATTATTTATAGTTTTTATTTTTTGTTTTTGGCTATTAAATATAGGTATAGGAAATGTATGTATCAGGAATGTATGTTTCTCTTTGCTGTTATTCATGATAACTTAGAGAAATCCTACCAACAATAGGGTAATAGAGAGAAAGAGGAATTTCAGATTGCAGTTTTTAACTTGCAGATCACAACTCATTAGTATTCTATGAAATCAGTATAGTGGATCATAACTAGTAATTTTTTAAAAAATAGAATGAAATAAAATTGAAAATATCAGAATGTATTGTATACAATAATAGTAATATTGTTTTGTGAAATTTTGTTTAAGTTATATATATATATTTTACACAATGTGTGTTGGGTTGTGATGTAAATTATAGTCTTGTGGGTTGTGGCTAAAAGAAAAAAGATTTGAAATCTACCATTTTAGTTGGTCTTTTTGTTGGGTATCTGGCCCAGGTACTTTAATATCTCTGTTTCCATATCTGAGGAAAGGATGCTGATGAACATGCGTACTGACTTTTTTAGAATGTGATAATAATTGATTGACCACTCCGAGAAACTAGTACATTATTTTAAGATTATAGTTATATCAGATTTTCTCATGTTTTGTTTTGTGTTATTTGTTTGTTTTTGGGTTTGTGTATATTTCCAATCTTTTTATTTTAGAAAATATTGATGCTGATGGACAGGGATTTTGTCAAGGAGGATTCAGCATTGATTTTACTAAAGTAAGTTCTCATTTAAGACTGAATGAGATTCAGATCTATCTTACTGACTAAACTCTGATTGAAAATAAACTGGTTAATATTTCAGCTTCATTATAACTATTGTTTAATGAAAACAGCTAATAAAATGACCCAATCAATTTGACATTCTTTGTCTTATATTATTCCCTCCCTAGTAAGCATTGCTTATTTGAAATAGGGAAACATCACACTGGGAGTGGAGGAAAGTAGAGAATCTCCTCAGTAAATGATAGGTAACTATTATATTATGACTTAATATTAAATTTCTAGTTACATGAATTTACAGAATATTACAGTTTTCTATTTTCAACTGAAATTATTTATTTTATAAAAGCTGTCAATGGGAGCTTTGTTGCAGAATTAGAGTTTAGTTACATAAAAGCTGAAAAACATGCATGTTTGCCTCTTACTATGTGCCTTTGGGCACAAAGTGAAGCTGAAGCTATTTAATAATTGCAAGAATTCTCAAATGCAGGCCTCTGTATTTTCATCTCAACTAATGTGCTCTTCAGAGTTTATAGTTTTTACCTGTTTTTTTCTAAAATAAGAATTCCATTTATATTTCAAAGGTAAATTTTCTTCAGTACTTTTCTTTATACACTTTTCTTTGTGTATTTATTTATTCATTTGTGGGACATATGAACATTTTGAATATTAAATTGAGAATATTAATTCCTTCTAGAGAAGTCTCAAAAATACATTGTTTGATTAAAAGTGGAGTTTCCTTAGAAATTTACCATGGCTTTCTTAGAAATGTGAGCAAAGAGGAGTACCTTAAATTTATAAAAACAACTGAAACTAAAATCATGCGGTGTGGAAAAATTAGTAAAGCATTTTCTTATTTTTTAAAAATTTGTGTTTTACCTTTATTTTTACTAGACTAGGTCTGATAATTATAGTTAACTCTGTTTACTAGGTAATTGATTTTTAATGCACTCAACTTCATAGTACATTAGTCATAATTCAAAATTTAAGGAAGCTAAACAGAGATAAGGTATATTAATAAATATTAGGTTTAAACGTGCATGACAAATTTCCAAATCGATGTTATTTTTTTTTAAAGAAAAGTGTCTCTATATGTTTTCTATACTTATACCTATACAGCTGTCACGCCAGAAGTAATCTCATATTGTGAAAGTCATTGGTAAACTGTTGACTTTCTTAAACCCATTTCTGGTAAAATGGTGTTATTTTAAGGTAGACAACTTAGAAGTATTTTTTTTATATAGCCAAGGCAGGAGATTGTTGAAGCTTGAAATGGCTGTATGTACATTTAGAGGGGAAAATTTTTTCTTACCTCCAGCAAGAAGTAATTTCCAAATATTGTGCTAAAACACAAAATACCTTGAATTAGACAGTTTTAGTTTGCTATGGATATAAGAAATGCTAGTCAAGCATAATTTGGATATATAATCCACCCCAACAATTTTGCTTTCTAACTTCACTCCTGTTTAGATCTGTTAAGACATGAAAAATAGTTTTCCTTTAGTAGAAAATTCTTCAATGATTATTAGAAAGAAATTTTGCATTATATAGTTACAAATCTACTATACAAAATTAAGAAGTGACTTTTATTGTAACCCAGTAATACTTTGCACTAGTACTTCATTCTGGATATATGAAACAGCCAAGATCCACAGGAAAAATATACATGTTTTTGTATTCTCACGTATTAAATGTATTATAACTTTTTGAACATTTGATTTTAGAAAAGGTACAGTGGAGACCACTGAAACTGAGTTAGATGAACTTGAGATTTGTGATTTTTGTTTGCTTTAATATATTTATGTGTGTATATATCTAGTGTATAGATACATAAATATATACTATATGTAACATATACATATATATCTCCTTTATGTTTATTACATTGATTTCTGTTCTTAAAGCTACTTGTTTTTAAGTATATATCTTTTTGTTTGGTTCCTTCTAGGCTGACAGAGTACTTCTTGGGGGTCCTGGTAGCTTTTATTGGCAAGGTAGGTTAATAGCTTTTAAATTACTCAGTATTAACTATGTGTCTCTGATTCACCTGGTTTATCTTGTGCCTATGACATTTTTCAAATTATTTTAAAGAAAGAAATGGAAAATGTAATTTAAATGTATAAACACTCTGTTACACAATAATTTTTAAAAAGTATAACATAATATATATTTAATATATATTAAATATGTATATATTCCTAGTAGAAAATAAACTGAATATTTTAAAAGTAAATATTTACAATAATTTATTTTTATTGTGTGTGATATATACTTCTTCATGTCTATACTCTAGAGGATATGACATAATCATTAGGAAGTGTGTGGAACCAATCAATATAGGCAAATTGTGGCATACTGAAAGCTCAGGGTTTTAAAAGTATTTTGAAGTTGCTTATTAGAATATTTAAATGGTTATTTTCTCGTTAATCACTGACATCAAGAATGATCTCTTTAAGTATTTGGGGATTTTTAAAAAATAGAGGCTCTCATTAAGTTTTTTAAAAATATAATTAAACTGGCATTGATATAAAGATACAATACTATATTCTTCAGGCATTCTGGGAGGCCTAATTAAGTTACCATTTGAAGAAATGCATAACAGATCATTATTGCTGACAGTTTGAAAATCGGTAACTAAAACTGTTTCATTTATCATTAGAGATAGACAATTATTTATTTCATTAATGTATTGACATGTTTAGTTTCTGCTAAAAAGCACTATTTACAAGATGAACTCTTATTAGCATTATGATATTCAAGCATTGTCAGTACTTGGAAGAATTGGAAAACCTTTGATTATATTGATTTGAAAGTACTTTGTTTAATTTCAAATTTTACTTCTGTATTCTGCACTATGCTTTCTTTACCTGCTTCTTTGTAGAAAAACCCATGCTTGCTTTTGCTTTATAGAAAGGGAAAGTAAAGAAAGATATTTCCTGAAGGGAAATAGGGTGGAGGGAGAATAAAAAGGAATGAGAAATAGGAATAAGTGAAAAGTTGAAAGGGAAGGCAAAGGAAGGAATGAAGAAAAGAGAAAAATCAGCTGTCAAAGACAGATCAGTTTGTGAGACATACTAAAACTGAAAAATTTGAATTTCTACAAATTATATGTCTGTTAGGAAATGAAATGACTTAGAAAAATTGCAACTGAGTTTTACTGTTTTAAAAGTAGCAATTCTGAAGTGCATAGTAGAAAACGGGATATTAATACTTTCCAGTTAGATATAAAAATGTGGATTTATTTATTTTTCTTCTTTATTGCTGATTATTCAGTGAAGGGGAAGGAAGGAAGTAGCTTCCTGGGAACAAAACTGTTGAGAAAGTTAGATTTTGTGATTCTTGGTTAAGACTGCTTGTTGACTCTGTCTTTTTAATTGACACAGCTGTGAACATGTTTAAATGACTTGTTCTTTTAATAGTAATACCTTGGGTATTACGTACTGTCTGTATGCATTCCTATTTATTATAAGTTAGAACAGATAGGTGCTACTGATATTATATTTATTGGCATTTTGTTGTAAGTGATCTATAATTTGTAACTAAAAGACTCAGTGAATTGGCAGAAAATACTTTGTTTCAGTAAGATTAAAATCAGCAGGTTTCACCCTGGGTAAGTAAATACATTAGAATGAATTTTTCTATAAATCTCAGAATTGTCTCTGTAAGAGTGGAGAAAGTGATAATTTTGTTTTATGCAAAAGAGATGATGAATTTTCCAATGTTCTTTCAATCAAGAAATATTTTTCGAACTCCTCTTGTTTTCAGTACTGTTTAGGCACAGAAGATAAAGTAGTGTCCCAGAAGGAAAGTGTTTCTGCCCTGTAGATTCATCCTGTTGAGTTGGATAGATTGGAACAGAACTGAAAACTTTAGCCTTTATGAATTTTTTTCTAAAACATCAGAAGTGAGAAGAAATTATTTTCTCTATGTTACAGAGATGACATTTGATAAATCAGCCAATCTTTTTTGGGGTGGAGGACAGCCTGATTTTTGTGTAGTCATCTAGATTTCTTGTCTACTTAGTAACATAAGGTTGTGAACAAAAGTCAACTCATCCATTCAAGTTGCTTCATAAAGGTGTCCAAATAACTAGTTTAAAAAAAATCAACCGAACCAATTATTCTGATTATAATGGTAACAGTATTTAATTGTTTCAGTAAAATTTTCAACTTTAATGGATTTTTTGGGGGGAAATAGTGTTAGGTTTTCTTATTCCATTTATTTAACATTGCTGTTTAGTGAGCTTAGACAAATCCTGTTTTTTAAAATTTTTATTAGCAGAGACTAATTTTAAGTACTGGTTTAAATAGAAATAATCATAAGTTAAAAAATATCAAATTTCAGATTTAGCATTATCAAGGAGAGTTATTTAAGAATAATAATTAGAAATACTAATATCTAATACTGTTTTCATTCATGCAGGAGCCATCTATTGTCTGCGTCATAAAGTTACCATTAGAAAGTTACTTATTATATATATGTTTTTTAGGTCAGCTCATTTCAGATCAAGTGGCAGAAATTGTATCTAAATATGACCCCAATGTTTACAGCATCAAGTATAATAACCAATTAGCAACTCGGACTGCACAAGCTATATTTGATGACAGTTATTTGGGTAGGTAAAACCAAAATACAAACTTATTTTATAGAGTTGTGGTATATTTGTCCTATATTTGCATATGTTACATAAAATCTTTTATGTGAAATAGATTGATTTTTTTTTTTAAATATAAGAAATGTACAATTTCAAATTATTATTGAGTACTTAGATTATGTTATATTTCAGTAATTGAAGTTGAAGACTGATTATTTATACAATGACAATAATAGCTAACCTTTAAGATATGCTTTCTATGTTCTGGGCATTGTTCTAGGTACCATATTTGCTCATTTAATCCTTATAACAAGGCTGTGAAAACATACTGTTACTACCCCCATTTTGTAGGTGCAAACACTAAGGCACAGAGAGGCAAAATAATTTACTCAAAGTCACTCTCTTATAACTTGCTGTTCTGAGATTCAGACCCAGGCAGTCTGACTCTTGAACTTATATTCACTATGTTAAACTATAATTTTGGTCTTTAGGATTTATTAACGTTTGTTCTCTCTTTTTAAATTTCTCTTATTTATCAAAACAAGTCATACACAACAGAAGTATTAAATAGTACTTGCTAATTAAAAGAATCTATTC
>RJWJ010023083.1:0-26014 GCA_004363605.1 Indri indri
GTCGTAGTAAAAATATTAGCAAGTAACATTGAAGATTATCTAGATATTGCTTTTATTGTTCATGTTCCAAGAACCCCCTGACCTAGAAGAGGGCCTTGTGGGAAGTAGTAGGGGAAAGGTGCTGTAGGGAAGGATGTAGAATCCAATAGTTACCTTTAAGGCTAGGGTGAAGTAATTGCCAGAGGTAAACTATTAGGCTGGTGGAAAAAAATCTATGCCCAGAGCATCACCATCTCAAGTTAGTAGCTGTATCACAAGGCTGAAATAAAGTAGGAGAAGGTAGAGTTGATGGTATCAGTGTTTGGTAGACATGGCATTTCATTCTGCCTCTATAAATTTGACTAGGTATCTGGACCAGTATTACTGGTTTTTTTTTTTTTCCAACTCATTGCAGCATCCCATCCAAAAGCAATACATAAATTACTTGTTTTCCTCCTTTTGATTTTTTTTTGCATGAATATACAGTTCATTCTGACTTTTTTTTTTTTGGTGTTGATTCTTTCATATAAGTCAGCTTATAGTGCCATCTGTTTATTTATGTTGTTTCGTCTGACCTAAATGCCTTTTCCCTGTCTGTATATCGAGTCACATTCCCCACTCCACCCCCAACTCCCTGAATCCATCTTGTGAATTCATCCGTCAAGGCTCAGCTCAGAAGTCACTTCTTTCAGGTTTTCTCTAGTACCCACAGCAGAGTTAGGAGCTCCTTCTTTTCTACTCCTGGTGCTGGTAGAGCATTTTGTACATTGTTTTGGAACTGTTTTCTATCTTGTCCATTAGACCAACCTTCTTGAGGGTAGGTGCTTTATCTTCCTATCTCTGATGTGTTCCATGTTTGAGCCTATAGTTTTCGTTATGTCCAGGAAGTTGCTTTTTAAGAAGAAAGGGTTAAATAATCCTTTCCTCTATCCCCTAGCCAGAGAAACCTTTCTGAAGCACAAATGTGATCATATCTCACTCCAGTTTAAAACCCTTCATTGGCTCCCAGGGCCCTCAGGGTCAAGTCCAAACTCCTTACATGGCTTGCCAAATCTTTCACAGGCAGGCTTCTGCTAACCTTCTGTAGCCTCATTTCATGCTCTTTTCCCCTCACATTCTTTGCCTAAGCTTTGCCTGTGCACTTGCAGGCCATGTTCTGTTGCTCCTCTTAGAGCTTGCTGATGCCATTTCCTCTACCCAGAACATGCTTCTCCTACTTCCCCTGTCCCCCAAGGCCTTCTCTCTCCAAGTTAACTCCTAACTCATCCTTTAGGGCCCAATTTAAGAATGACTTACTCTGGGCGGCTTTCCTTTATGCGTGCGTGCGTGCACACACTTGCACACACCATTCCTGTGCTTTCATAACACATTGTAATTACCTTCGTGATAATATATTATAATTTCCTGTTTACTGGTGTTCCTTACTTGTCTATGAACTATTGGGGGCCTGAGGTCTATATATTTGTTAATTGTATCTCTAGTGCCTAGAACCTAGTTAAGTGTTTAGTAAGTATTTGTTGAATAAAATTAAGCTGTTTCCCAAACATGTGTTCAGAATAGTGTTCCCGAGGATATTAAAAGGGATGCCATGAAAAAGGGGCTCCAAAGTTAAATAGGGAAATGCATTGTACATTTCCAAGAGGGAGCATATACTATACTATACTGTACTACATTGTAGTACGTGGCAGTGGTTCCCAAATACCAGGGTGCCCAACCCCAGAAATTTTAGATTCTGTGAATTGGGCCCAGGAATCTGTTGTTTAAAAATGCCTGAAGTTATTCTTATATGACACCAGATTTTGAAACCACTGGTATACAGTGATTACAAAGATAATTAAAATATGTAATGCATTTGGAATAATGCTTAGCACATGCTATTTATGCTATATTACTGTTAAGTGGTGCTGCTGCTGCTATCGTTATCATTAGAGTTATAAATGACCATGATGCATTTTTTTGGCATGTTTGTTAACATTTCACAAAACCTATTTTGGAAAAGACTGAAATAAGCAAGTACTTCAGTGCCACCTATATGTTGATGACACCAAATCTCTATCTCTAGCCCTGACTTCTCCCGACCTCGAGATTTGACTCTCCAGTTGCCTACTGGATATTTTTATATGGATGCCCTGCAAACACCTCAAAAACATCTGAAAATCCCAAACCTGTGCCTCCTTTTGTATTTCCTATTGACATCACCCTAGCCTTCCCAGCCAAGCTAGCAATCTTGAAATCGGCTTTAGTTCCTCTTTCTTGCTCAGCCATCAGATTCAGTCAATCACCAAATCCTACTTCTCCCACATCAGAAGTGTCCCTCAAATCCATCCGTCCATTTCTGGAATCAGTCGTGCCCTTTCCATATGCTACTTTTACCTGACCCTTCCTTTTCTGCCTGGGAAATTACTGTCCATGTGTAAATGTCACTCTTCCACTTCCCTCCCCCCCGCCAACCCAGCTGCTGCCAACCCGTGAAGCATTCCCTAACTAGCCTGAACAGAAGAACTTGTTCTCTCATCTTGTCCCAGGGCACTTTGTACGTAACTTTATTATAGCACTTATCACTGTGTACTTTGTGCTCACCTCTGTAGCCTCATCTCACATCCTCTCCCACTAGCATGCAAGCTATTTAAGAGCAGATGCCATGTGTGAGTCATCCCCATATCTCCCGGCACTATTCCAGTGCCTGGCACATACTAGGGGCTCAGTAAATGTTTCAATGAATTTAAACAATTAAGAAAGTCTAAAACTAGCATACTTCTTTTCTTTTCATGCAGAGATTAGCACTGAAGAGCAGCTAAGGCGCCTGCAAGAGGAGAAGCTTTGCAAAATCTGTATGGATAGAAATATTGCTGTAGTTTTTATTCCTTGTGGCCATCTGGTCACTTGTAAACAATGTGCTGAAGCAGTTGACAAATGTCCCATGTGCTACACGATCATTACTTTCAAGCAAAAAATTTTTATGTCTTGATCTAACTCCACAGTAGTCATGTTGTGTTCTTCTTATTATCCTGATTGAATGTGTGATGTGAACCGACTTTAAGTAATCAGCATTGAATTCCATTAGCATTTGCTGCCAAGTAGAAAAAAATGTAAACGGCAGTGTCTTAGTTGGCAATCTAAACTTTGAATTTCTGGATTTTCAGGGTATTAGCTGTATTATTTATCCAATTTCTTTTACTGTTAATTTAATTGAAACCCTAGACTAAGAAACATCATATTATAACTCATCACAATGTGTATTTGTAGCATACCGACTTAATTTCTAAGTGTAACTGAATTAATCATCTGAATTTTTCGTTCTTTTCAGATAGGCTTAACAAATGGAGCATTCTGTAGAAACGTGGAGATTAGAGTTAATCTCCCCAATCATATAATTTGTTATGTGTGAAAAAGGAATGAACTATTCCACACTGGTGGAAAGACAGAGATTATTTTTAGATGTTATCTTTGTGTTTTAGGATTCTGTCCATTTTCTTTTAAAATTATAAACATGTACTTGTATGAATGATTTTTAAAAAGTAATTTTGCCGTCTTTGAAAGGGTATTTAATGATAGAATACCATCTAGCCAACGTGTACTAACATGGAAAGATGTCAAAGATATATTAAGTATAAAATGCAAGTGGCAAAACACTATGTATAGTATGAGCCAAATCAAGGTGTGTGTTTTGTACATGTATAGAACAAAAGATTTGGAAAGATACGCACCAAATTGTTAAATGTGGTTTCTCTTGGGGATGGTGAGGGGTAGGTCCCAGAGAGGGTTTGCCAGGGGCCTTTCACTTTTTTTTTTTTTTCATTTTGTTCTGTTTCAATTTTTTATAAGTATGTATTACTTTGGTAATCAGAAATTTTAGAAAGTATTTTACTGATTTAAAGGCTTAGGCATGTTCAAACGCCTGCAAAACTACTTATTGCTCAGGTTTAGTTTTTCTAATCCAAGAAGGCAGGGCAGTTAACCTTTTTGGTGCCAATGTGAAATTTAAATGTTTTTATGTTTTTCCTGCTTTGTGGATGGGAAATACTTCTGAGTGGTAGTTTTCTGACAGGTAGACCATGTCTTCTTATCTTGTTTCAAAATAAATATTTCTGATTTTGTAAAATGAAATATAAAATATGTCTCAGATCTTCCAATTAATTAGTAAGGATTCATCCTTAATCCTTGCTAGTTTAAGCCTGCCTAAGTCACTTTACTAAAAGATCTTTGTTAACCCAGTATTTTAACCATCTGTCAGCTTATGTAGGTAAAAGTAGAAGCATGTTTGTACACTGCTTGTAGTTATAGTGACAGCTTTCCATGTTGAGATTCTCATGTCATCTTGTATCTTAAAGTTTCATGTGAGTTTTTACTGTTAGGATGATTAAGATGTATATAGGACAAAATGTTAAGTTTTTCCTCTACCTAAATTGTTTTCTTGACTAGTAATAGTAGTAGATATTTCTGAAATGTTCTCTGAAGATCCTTAAAATCTCTTTAAAATTTATAAGATATTGGCAAGAAAAGAATAGTTGTTTAAATATTTTTAAAAGACACTTGAATAAGAGTCAATATGGGTAAAAAAATGTAAGTTTAAAAATGCTTCAAAGAAAGTCCAGGGTTTACAAGATTCTCACAACAGACCTTTTGTAGAGGCGAGTGAGGCATGTTACTGCAGAGAAAAGTTTGACAGTGAAACCATATTTTTGTTGTATTTTCTAAGAGAAAGAGTATTGTTATGTTCTCCTAACCTCTGTTGATTACTACTTTAAGTGATATTCATTTAAAGCATTGCAAATTTAAATGAGAATTTTTAAAATTAAATAATGACTGCCCTGTTTCCATTTTATTATGTAAATCCTCAGTTCTTCACCTTTGCACTGTCTTCCACTTAGGTTAAATTATGTAGTCATTAAGTTGAATTTGACTTGTATAACCTAAGGTTTAAATTTAAAGCAATCCTACAAGGGAAGAAAAGTGTTAAAATTTTTTAGTTATGTTTTCCAGGACACTTCAGCTCCAGGTCAGATAGGTAGTTCAATCTAGTTGTTAGCCAAGAACTCAAAGACTGAATTGTTGTAACGTAAGACTTTTCCTGTTCTGGGAGCCTCAGTTCATTAAAATTCTTCTTTTAATAAGACTTGTGTGTTTAGAGTTAAGCAAGACTTTTTTTCTCTCTCCCTGAGTTGTGAAATTTAATGCATGAAGCTGATGTGGCTAACAAGTTTATTTTAAGAATTGTTTAGAAATGCTGTTGCTTCGGGTTCTTAAAATCACTCAGCACTCCAACTTCTAATCAAATTTTTGGAGACTTACCAGTGTTTGTCTATGTTCCCACTATAAAAAGCACCGAATCCTTTCCATCTAATCATGTAAAAATTGATCATTTGCAAGGTTAAAAAATATAACCAGATCCAAATGCGTGCCCCCTACCCAACAGTTCTCAGTATCTACATGTAGATATTCCTTTTCTATATAAAGTTCATTCTAGGATTTCAAGCGACCACCTATTTGACTACATTTTAGTCATGTGAAGATTCAAGTTGCTTTGTAATAGTTATCTTTATTTGTAATGATTTAGTGTGCTGAAAAGCATTGTCTTAATTTTTGAGAAATGGGTTTAGCATTTATAGAGTAAATTCCAGTTTATTAATTAATGGCTTTGTATTGCCTTTCTTGCTAGAATTGGTTTTTCCCTCTTCCGTTTGGTTGTGGGGGGGGGGTGACATAGGTTAAAGTGGGCATAGTGAGTATATATAATCTGATTTAGCCCTGTGTATTATGATATTTTGTTTTTGTTTCGTTATTTAAATTTTGGTAGTTTCTTCTGTTTTCATTTTAGTGGATACAATTTGTATTTTGAACTCTCAGTGAAGACTACCACCCCAGCATTAGTTGCATATGTTGTACCCCTTAGACCCAAATTATTATTTTATTTCCTGATTCACCAGGTGTCGAATGAGGAAAGGGTGAAAGGGGTAGGAGAAGTGGGATAGGTTGCATATCATTGCTGTTAGAGAGATAAGAAAATAGGAAGGAATATAAAAAACTCGAACTTCTTCATCTATAAAATGAGAGTAATACCTATCTTACAAGGTTATGAGAGTTCAGGAGATCATATATGTAAAGCTCCTGCTATAAATGTTAATTCCCATGCTAACACCTTCTTACCCCTCCATGGGTTTGCCTTGACCTGGAAACTTGAGCTAAAATTTAGAAGAAATTCTTATTAACTCTTTCAGCGACTCTTACCCATCTTTTTGGTATTTCTCATAGTTAAGACATAAATTGCAATAAATAAATAGGTCAGACCCTTAAAAATATTTAAATTATTTTTTTAAATTTGAAAAAAATTATTCTCAAATTTAGTTGAGCTTTCTTAATAGAAGCAATTGGCTTATTCCCCTGTTAACAATCGGTCTCAGTTATACTGTAATAATCAGTTTCAATACACTTAACACAGTGCTTCTTTTTCAGCATAATAGAATCATAGAATGTCAGAGCTAGAAGTGACCTTAGAGAGTATCTAATTCATCCCCCTCATTTTACAGGTGAGGCAACTGAGACTCAAAGGTGAGGTAATTTGTTCAAAGATATAATAGCTAATTAGTGGCAGAGCCTTGACTAGGACATATTTTGAAGGTGAAAAATTTCACCACGCTACCTCTCCTGGAAGGTCTCACATGTTTATTTTTTTCAACTATTCCTTCCACTATGCCATAATTTTCACTACATATTAAATGACACTTTAATATAATAGGACAATCTTAAATACATATACAGTTGGTCCTTCAGGTTTTGCATCTGAGGATCCAACCAACCAAGGATTGAAAATATTTGGGAAAAAATGATAAAAAAACAATACAACAATAAAAAAAATAAGTTAAAAAACAATACAGTGTAACAACTATCTACATAGCATTTACACTGTATTAGGTATTATAAATAAAGATGATTTAAAGTTTAAGGGAGGATGTGCATAGGTTATATGCGAAGTGATTAAGCATCCCAGGATTTTGGTATCTCCGGGGAGTCCTCGAACCAACCCCATGCAGGTATCAAGGGACGACTGTGTCTTCAAATTGGACAATATGACATTAATGTTTGGGTGGTAAGGTTCTATTTTGAAGTCTAGAGTTGCAGATATGCATATAGATTTTTGGAATTTACTATTATGTATCATTAATGTAACATTTGAAATTACTATATATTTTACCATTTTGTGTATACTTAGTACCAAATTTGCGTTTTTGATTTGATGTAACAGAGGCTTTAATGTAATTTCTGTTAGATTTTGCATTGTTTTCATTACTATTATACTTTAACCTGACAGAATGACTGATTATTATGTCATGGTATTAGTATTGTGAATAATCATGTGAATTGTTTTGAGACAGAGTACTATATTTGTGAATATAATTTTATGGCTTTTTTCATTTAGTAGGAACCTTTCCATTGGTATGGAAAACTAAGAAAATTGCTTTCAGCTGTATAATCTGCCATTCATTGTAGATTAAAGCTTATTTTTCTGTGAATAAAGCTTATTCAATAAAGTACTATTCTTTAAAATGATATTACTTTGTATTTGTTTCACTTTCTTAGAAAAAATAAAATTGCCCTCTTTAAAATACTAAAATGTGACTTCCTAAATATATCTTATGCCATTGGAACAGGCATAAGGTACATACCAGGACATGTCATGTTTTAAAAAAAAAGAGGACATCAGCTTTCACATTAATTTATGGAATTCTATAAGTGCATGAAAAGTCAATTTTAATGTTTTAAAATATGAATAGTAGGAATATCCCTCTCCCACAAAGATTGGCCCGGTTGTCCCAAGAGATAGTATAGTCACTACAGCAAATCTCGAATCAAGCAAGTAGCAATGAACCTAAAAAGCCACTGTCCCTTTGAGGCAGGCAGCAAAGAATTTTTGTGAGTTTGTAGAGGCAGCTGCCTAGAGAGTTTCATAAGCTACAAGCAATCTGGTGGGATAAAGATCAAGGCAATAAAGGATCCTTTGGCAGAGAGAAATTTAGGAGTAGGTATTTCAAGTGGCTATTTCCCTGCCCACAGTGGCAATTCCTAAATTAAGAGTTGTATTTCGGTGAGTATTACTACCATGTGAGCACCTTAGTGTTGATCAATTAGTACCAGTTTGATGGCGAGTACATGCGGTGCATGTTTTTCCATCCTTGTGATACCTCACTTCGAAGGATGGGCTCAATCTCTATCCAGGATAATATAAGAGGTGCTAGATCACCATTGTTTTTTGTAGTTGAGTAAACCCACAGCTAATGGAAATGGGGCACACTGTATGGGGGAAGGACATGCTTGTAGCCCTGGCTTGAGTGAGGCAAATGCATTTCATGTAACCAAAATGTACCCCCATAATATCCTGAATTTAAAAAAATAGAAATTTTGTGAGGTGATAAATATGTTTAGCACCTTGATTATGGTGATGGTATCATGGATGTATGTATGTGTTCAATTTCATCAAAAGGTACATAGTAAATATGTGTGTTTTTCATATATTAATTACACCTCAAAGATGCTTCAAAAATAAAATCAGCTTTTCCTAAAAAAAAAAAAAAAGTTGTATTTCAGGCCTAGTCTATGTAGGAACTGGTTATCTGCTTTTTGACAGTGTCATCACTGTTACCTGAGATAAACCATAAGAACCTTGTCTTAAATGCGGTCCATATTTTTTTTGCATGTCAACTACACTTCTAATTAATGTTGATGAAGATGTGAATTTTCAAAGCTTTCTATTACAGAAATTTTCAAATTTATACAAAAGTAGAAAGGAAAGTATAATGAACGCCATGGTACTCATCTTCAACAATTATCAACATTTTGCCAGTCTTGTTTCATCTAGGATTCCCTCCACCCTGCCTCACCCACACCCGGCACACTTTAAATCCTAGACATAATGTCATTTCTCTTGTAATTACCTCATTCCGTATTTCTAACAAATAAAAAAAATTACCTAGATGTGTGAATTTTTATTTATTTATTTATTATTATGTTTTTTTAATTGAGACAGAGTCTCACTCTGTTGCCCTGGCTAGAGTGAGTGCCATGGCATTAGCCTAGCTCACAGCAACCTCAAACTCCTGGGCTCAAGCGATCCTCCTGCCTCAGCCTCCCAGGTAGCTGGGACTACAGGCATGCGCCACCATGCCTGGCTAATTTTTTCTATGTATTTTTAGTTGTCCAGATAATTTCTTTCTATTTTTTTTTTTTTTTTAGTAGAGATGGGGTCTCGCTCTTGCTCAGGCTGGTGTCGAACTCCTGAGCTCAAACAATCCGCCTGCCTCGGCCTCCCAGAGTGCTAGGATATTTATTTTATTTTTTGAGACAGACTTGCTCTGTTGCCTGGGCTAGAGTTCAGTGGCATCATCATAGCTCACTGCATCCTCAAACTCCTGGGATCAAGCAATCCTCCTGCCTCAGGCTCCAGAGTAGCTGGGACTACAGGCATGTGCTACCACTCTGGCTAATTTTTTCTATTTTTTGTAGAGACAGGGATCTCACTCTTGCTCAGGCTGGTCTCAAACTCCTGACCTCGACCCAGCCTCCCAGAGTGCTAGGATTACAGGCGTGAGTTACTGCGCCTGGCTAGATGTGTGAATTTTTTTTAAGGGACAGGGTCTGGCTATGTTGCCCAGGCTGGAGTGCAACACCTTTTCACAGGCACGATCTATAGAACACTGCAGCCTTGAACTCCTGGCCTCAAGCCATCCTCCCGCCTAAGCCTCTCCAGTAGCTGGGACTACAGGCACGTGCTACCACACCCAAATGTGTGAATTTTTAATTCACCACTATTATTGCTGAATTTTAACAGGAATTTTAAAAAGAATTAAAATCAACTTTTTTCCCCTTTTTCTGTTATTTGAAGATTAAGAGAAATAACCCCCCCCAAAAAAACTGGTATTATCATTTCAAAGATACTTTTAATCCATGTCATCACAATTTCATTTGGTAGTTTGCTTATAAATTGTAGAATAAGCCTGGGCATGGTGGCTTACTTCTGTAATCCCAGCATTTCGGGAGGCCAAGGCAGGAGGATCACTTGAGGCTAGGAGTTCAAGACCAGTCTGGGCAACATAGCAAGACTTTGTCTCCACAAAAAAAATGCTTTGAAAATTAGCCAGGCGCAGTGGGGTGCACCTGTAGTCCTAGCTACTCAGGAGGCTGAGGCAGGAGGATCATTTGAGCCCAGGAGTTCGAGGCTGCAGTGAGCCAAGATTGCACCGCTGCACTCCAGCCTAGGTGCAAGAGAGAGACCTTGTCAAATAATAAGATAGAGAGTAGAATAAGTATGGTACTTATTAAAAGTTAGTAGACTTTACTATGGCACTGGTTTTTGAAAAAAAATGTTAGTAGGCTAACTGCTTGTTATATGGATACCTAGTGGTTCTCAAAGTGGGATCTGTATCAACTGGGAACATGCGAGAAATTCAAATTCTTGGGCCCCACTTAAAACCTACTGAATCAGAAACCTGAGGTTGCAACCCAGCAATCTATTTTAACAAGCCCTCTAGGTGGTATAGATGCAGATTCTTTAGCCTGTTTGAAAACCATGGGAACATAATTTGGGGTCTGAATCCAGAAAACACTAAAAGGCTGAAACGTATAAATCAAATTGATACAGTTCTCTACAAATGAATATCATCCTCACCTTTCTTTTCTCTATAACTAACTCATTGCTGACCCAGTCCTGTATTTTCTCTTCCTACCAAAACATGAACAGCTTGTAGGTCCCCTCTGATTCTACTTTTCAGAAAAACTTTCTTGCATACACTTTGAACTTTATAATGGAGAATCTTTCTTAACCTTCTCCCTGCCGAGTTGAGAATAGCCCTACTTTGCTCATTGCCAGTAAACTATCCTCCAATCAAGCAATGAAAGAGTTGAGTATTTGAAGGCTCACTCAAGTGCTAGTGCCACAGCAACGAGTTGAGATTGTACAGGACAGACCTACACTTCTAGAAAGAGCCAAAGCTCAGTGAAATGTGAGCTGTGAATTTGGAACGGTAGCATTTCAGAGTTGGATGGAATCAGCCTCTCTAATTTATAATAATTAGTAGTTCTGAATTCTTTTTTGGTTCTGAAATTTTTAAAGTAATTGTGGCCCAAAAGAACCAAAGAAAACGGTGGAGTAAAGGTCTTAGGCCTCTAAAGATCTTCAGAGTTGTATAAATCCACACCCATAGGTCTTATATTGGTCTCTACTGTGACCAAAATAAAAATCTTAAAATAGGTGAGGTTAGATGACAGTCAGTGCAGTTAGTTTTCTTTTCTTTTTTCCCAAACCACTGATTTGCTTATGACAAAAACTTGTACAACCTAACCATTTTGCTTTGTATAAATGTGATCTGCTTGGAAGATTTTTTTTAAAAATCTTATTCTGTTTATTTTGAGATTTCCAAAACTCCATACGCACCATAATTAATGATGATAGTACAAGAAATTTTTTGCATGGACCTATACTTGTTAATTTGAGGCTTATGAATAAATATTGCAAGAATATTAGTTAAAAACAAATAATTGGCAGGAGCATTCGTCCAGGAGTTTTAGGCTGTCGTATGCTATGATCGTGCCTGTCAATAGCCACTGCACTCTAGCCTGGGCAACATAGTGAGACCCCATCCCCCCCCCAAAAAAAAACAACAAGAAGTAAGGAATAAGAACCTAAGAGAAATCAAACTTTGTTATTTTCTTCTTGTAATTTCTCAGAAGAATTTAAATTTGCAAAGAAAGAGTAGGATATACTTAACTGACATAATATGTATTTAAACAGTGATCTTGCTTCAAAAATCTAATTCACATTTCAATTAGAAAAACTAATTCTTCTTTCAAAAATATGATTTCCATACAAAATTATAGATGTCTGTTTAGTAAACTTTTATTTTGAGAGTCATTTTTCTTTAAGTGTGTGCACTGTGTTTCTTCAGCTTTATCCTGTTACTAGGTACCAGGGATTTCTTTTTTAATTCCATTAGCTTATATAAGGGGCTTTGCATTTTTGGCTAAGGCATCAAAAATGTATTTTTTCATTAAATACTGGAATTTTGTTTGGCAGGGATTAGGCTCTGCTTCTGCCAGATTACTGACAATTATATTGAGGGGAAAAAAAGAGAACATATGAGTATGTTCATGAACACTTAACTGATATTTCAGAGAAACTAGTATTAAAAACAAAAGACTCCAAATCTCTTCCCATAAAATTAATCTTTTGAAGTAGAAAAAAATTACTAAAAATCATTTTATTTTTCATTCAATGGACATTATACATGATTTCCTAGTAGAAATTTAACAAATGCCTGTGTTAATCATTAAGTAAAGAGAATGACCTAACTCATCTGGAAAAACCTGTTTTTCTTTCAACTAGATTTTTTTGTTGTTGTTATTTGATTACTAAAAAAAATGTACTCTGTTCTGTACTTATACCATTCTTGGTTTTCTGTTATAAATTTGTGAGATACATCATATTTTTATGTGATCTGTAAGAATTAAGCAAAAAGATGTATATTATGTACGAGTTATAAATCAATATTTGATTAGTTGTATAAAGTGAAACATAACAAAAATATTAAAATGGGGATAATAATTCCTTTCTACCTACCTCAGAGGATTGTTTTAAGGATCATATAAGAAAATGTGCATGAAAGAGATTCAAGAAGAATAAACCCTCTATATAAGTCCAAGGAATCATTCCTTAAATTAGTTTATTGGAGTATTTACTGGATAGTTTCACACAAAATGAAACAGTTGTGGACCAGTGTCTGATTAATCAGGGATGTAGAGTGATGAAGTTCATTTATACAGCTTGTTGGCCATTGCCATGGCTCTCAAAACCCTTTACATACATTATCTCTTTCCCTTCCACTCTCTACGTGGTTACTCATGTGTTTAAATCAGAAGTACACCGGTAATGGCATGGAGATAATTGGAGAAGCTGTTGCCGTGTACAATTGTGGAAATTGTGTTCTTAAGCTCTGCCATTCGAGTGGCCCTTAAACAGATTTACTTCGGCAGACAAGTCAGCTCTGTTTTCTAATGTGAAAATAAGAATATATAAAACAGATAAATTTAGGGATGTATTCCTAAAGGATCTCTTGATACATGATGGTGATGTCAACTTACGCAACATCTGTGAAGCTATAATTTTCATAAGATCCCTGTGAAGGCGGCAGTTTATGATAGTTCTTCAGATAATGAAATAGCCACAGAAAGTTTAGGTGACTTTCCCAAGGCCATACCTCATACCGATAGGTAGAGGCAAAGCCACAACAAGAACCCTGACTTTTGGTCTGGTACTCCTGCACTATGCCTCTGTGTCTCTCATTGATTATATTCTTAGCATCTTTGTAATTTACAGCTGAGGAACCCCAGACATAGAGGTTACATGATTCACTTAAATCATGTGAATCACCAGTCAAGCTGTTCTTATAGGTAGTGAAATTGTTTCTAGTTAATTTTTTGGCACAAATTAACTAAATTGGCTGCCTCACTGTCTGACATATGTACATCCAAATCCAGGCTCTTTTTTGGACAGCAAGTCCTGGCTGGCCACATGATACTGAACCAAATTAGATGAATAAGTATATGTGGTCCTTAGCATGCCTACTCAACTAGAATTGAAAAATAAAGTAATTCTAAAAACCTCAAATTTATAACTACATCCGGCAAACCTTAAAAGTCAGGAACCATGTCTCCCTAGTCACTATATTCTCAACGACTAGCACACTATCTAGTCCATTAGTAGGCACTAAGTTAATTTTTGTTCAGTACACAGGTGTATGAGTAAAGGAATGAATGAACAAATGGATAAATGAATGGACTGGGAAAACCTCATCTAAAAGCTGTGCATTGACAAATAGAATACAATTTGGAATCAGTACTGATTTTTTTTTTTTTTTTACAAATTTCATTCTTTTTTTGAACAAACATTAAACTCTACTTTGTAGCAGCAGACTCTGCTGGATGCTTGGGAGTCCTTTCTGTCATAGAGTGCTAAATGGCGATAGGAGCTGCATCTAATGCGAATGGTTCGGGGGAGAGTCTGGGGAAAGTCTGCAGGAGGGGGACCTCGAAGAAGTCAAGAAGGTGAGGGAAGAGAGTTCTGTCTGGGAGTGAAATATGTGCAGAGCTCAAAATCATAAAATTCTGCAATATCTGAAGAACTAAAAGTGGGGGTTTTGAATGAGAGGTCCCCAGGCATTTATTGAGAATCCTCAAGGACTCTTTATGTACGCTAGGTCCCTTGGCGTACACATGTAGGATAAATTTGCTCCCTTTCCCCCAACAGATTACAGAAATTCAAGCTCATATGATGGTTTTTGAATTTCTGAGCAGGAAACTAGTGATAAGTTATTTTCTTTTTTTTTTTCAGATGCATGGTTGTCATGGATTGTAAGTTATTTTCTAAAGTAGGTTTTGAGAGGTATGTTAGGGGGTAAGGAAAAGAATATCCATTCACCAGGTGACCCTCACCTGTTCTAAGCCTTTGCTTGGGGCTGGATGAATTATATAGGTCTCACACAGGTTCCTTTTCATTTGAAATATATATATTCAAATATAGCCACCTTGTTTAATGAGTTCAATGAAACCTTGTTTCACTTCATTGTTAGCCTCCACCAACATCTCTTAATGCCATTAAATTAAATTAACAGTGTGTATTAAGTGCTTGCTGTGTGCTCAGAAATTCTGGGAGGTAGGATATAAGAAAATAAGACTGAAACTCAGCCCTCCTGGAGTTTACAGTCTTATTAGCAGGAAGAGATTTACCTACATCATCCACAAGGTGTTCCCCCATTCCAAACATATTAATAATACAAGGGCCATTGGTAACTGTTGTGTTGCTTACTTCGAAAAATCAAAAGGCTGGGCAAGGTGGCTCATGCCTGTAATTTTAGCACTCTGGGAGGCTGAGGCAGGAGGATTGGTTGAGGCCAAGAGTTCCAGACCAGCCTGAGCAAGAGCAAGACCCCCATCTCTACAAAAAATAGAAAAATTAGCCAGGGGTGGTGATGTGTGCCTGTAGTCCCAGCTACTCGGAAGGCTGAGGCAGGAGGATCCCTTGAGCCCAGGAGTTTGAGGTTGTAGTGAGCTATGATGACGCCACTGCACTCTAGCCTGGGTGACAGAGACCTTGTCTCAAAAAAAAAAAAAAATCAAAGGAACAAAAGAGTGTAAATACAGTATGATACAGTGCTAGATTGCGTGGTATAGACTATCATTACAACAGGAACACAGAAGGACAAGTGAGGGTGTGGCCCAAAAATTGGAGTAGGTTTCATGACAGTGGTGCCACCAAAACTAAAGGATCTGAGGTTGTTCCTGATCTTAAAGCTTTATGATTGTATATGATACATTTGCGGTTGTTTTGTTTTGATTTCTATGCAAGGTTAATGATGGAGGACAAGAGGACCCACTGGGTTGTTACACTATAGACTTATATGTGTGCGATGGCATGTATCTTAAATATTTTAATATGTTTCCATACATATTCTATTGAATAATAACTCTTCAAACAGCATTCCAGCTTAAAAGGAATTCAGGCTCCCTTGTTTCCAACCCAAAAAAAAAAAAAAAAAATGAAGCCAAAATTCACTCAAAGCACTGCTCAAGCACTCATTCTGTTCTTCATTTGGAAATGGTCAATTAATTCAAATGACAAATGGGGAATAGGAGCAACTCAGCAGATGATTCATGGTGATTTAAGGTGCCTGGTAAACTTTCTGTCTGTTTCTTAATCTGTCTGTAGGGAATAATGGTCTCACAGAGGTGTTATGAAAAATAATTAAAGTTGGTAATGTGCTTTGAGATCCATGGGTGAACTGTGCTTTCAAAGTGCATAATTACACACTGCAGTTGAGTCCCTCAGACTTGCTTCCTCCACTCACTCTTTAATAGGCATTCCCAGTGACACAGCTCAGGTAGGTTTCCTTGTTCTCAGATTACTACTACATTATTTAGCCACTGATACCAGTTGCCTTTAAAATAGAATTCAACCTACAGTAGTAGTAAGGACCACTAATCCTCCGGACTTGAGGATTCTTAAAGTCTTTCCTTTAGGGCAATATAGTTTTCCAGATCTGTACCTTCATTTCTCAAGTTTTCCACTTCAGTTGGCTCACTCATCTCCTCTCTGATGACAACCCCTAAAGATTGTAAAAGATCAGCTCAACGGCTTCACTGAAACCTAACAGGAGGCCCTCTTTGCTTTGCTGAATACTTGGTAATTTATTTGCTGTTCTTATTCTTTTCCTTACCCTCCTCTCCCTGTCCCCATTTTAATTGGCCTGTTGGAAACACACAGCAGGTGAAATTCTTTAGATGACTCCACAGCAGGAGAAGAAAAAAGATGTTGAAATCCAAATGTTGAGTTTGGGGAAGGAGAGGGGCTGGGATTGGCCAAGCAGAAAGCAAGAGGGGAGAAACCAGCAAGATGTTGTGACAACATCTGAGTCTCTCTGGGTGGTATGGGAAAACCTAGACCAACAAAGCCAACTGAGAACACTTGAGAAAAGAACCATTGACCCCTAACCTGAGTAGCCTTCCCACAAACTCCTTTTGCCATTCTGCCATTTAAGAGAAGGAAATGAGAGAATGTAGTATCCCTCCCCATTTCGGGAAAAACAACATCATGCTTACATCTCCTAAAGAACCTGGATGAACTTGGATCCTTAGTGGCATCTTTATGTTCAAAGGAAAGTACTCTTTCCCTGATAGCCCCAAACAATCCAAACATATGTTTCCAAGAATATGAGATTATGAATATAAATCAAGCATTTTTCTTAAGTTAGGTTTGAATTCTGTCCTTTATCAATATGTGTGACAATTTTGATATATGACTCTCGGGCAAAAACTTTTCTTCTCTCCAGCCCCAAAGTTCTGTCCTGAACTAGGTGGTGCTGTCGGGGCTTGCAGGGAGCTTGGGGGAGCTGGGGGGAGCTTGTTTCCTTTTATAGAAACCATTACTTGAAGCAGTGTCCATTGCTAAGGGGCTTCAGTTACCATCACCAAACTAGAACTTTACCAGAGCAAAATATCCAGAGAGTAGGTCAATTTTACTTTTTAGCTCTGCTAAAAGGAAATATTTTCCTTCAAATGAAGTAAAAAACACAAGAGGGTTTTTACCTTTCTTGAGATACTATAACGCTGCATATGTTTCTCACTCTAAGTGCAGAAAACTTTTGAAAAGTGTCTATTTATACAACAATTTTGAAATGACAAAATTTAGGAAATGGAGGGCAGACTAGTGGTTGCCATGGATTGGGGAAGGAAGGATGGAGGGAGGTGGATGTGGTCATAAAAGGGCAACCGAAAGAATCTGTGATGCTGGAACTGTTTAGTGTCTGGACTGTGGTGGTGGACACATGAATCTACACAACTGATCAAATTGTATATAAATTAATACACATATGCACATACACACACGCATGAGTGCAAGTAAAACTGGGAAAATCTGAATAAGACCAGTGGATTTTATCAATGTTAATATTCTAGTTGTGCTATACTATAGTTTCACAATATGTTACCATTGGGCGAAACTGGGCAAAGTATGCAAGGTATCTCTTTGTTTTGTTTCTTACAACTGTAGGTAAGTCTACAATTATATCAATAAAAATTTCAATTAAAAAAATTTAACACATACTTTTCCAGGCCCTGCTCAAATTAGCAGAGGCAAGGAGACAAACAGCGTGTGGCTGAGACAAAGAGAAGAAAGTTGGGCCCTAAGAGATGAGCTGCCCTCTGAGGATTGAGTGACCCAGAACCAGAGTTTGTTAAATCAGAGAAGAACAGGAAAAGGTGTTTGATTACAACTTAACATTCCACATAAAGGATTTAGGTTACAGATTAGTCAGAATGATGATGAATTGTACAATATTTATTTCTTTTTAAAGTTGGCCTAAGATATGAACTTTAAAAAAAACTATACTTCTTAATGCTTATTTAATTGCTTTATTATAAAATTGTATTTTTACAAATAAGGGTGGAAAAACCACGCTAATGTTTGGGCAGAAATTTGCCTTAACCCGGGTGTCGTTCATGCAAAATGACTGGTTCAGATTTGTTTTGAGAAATGAATAGATCTTATAAGATCTATAAGAAGGTTAAATCTTCACGCTAAGAGTATCAAATGTCAACAAATGTTGTAGGTAACAGACTTATTTTGGGAATGAAGAAATATTAAGTCTAGGTTTTGAATACATATTTGAACCAAAAAAAGAAAAAAAGGAGCAGCAGATAGGACCAAAGTGAGATAAGAAAGACTAATTGTAGCTGTTGATATTTGCTGTTAGATAATTATTATCCTGAGGGAGTAAAAGAGGAAAAACCTGCTCAGCCCATCTTTTTAAGTATTAAAACCATCTCTGATTAAATTATTCTGTGCGAGTCAATAATGAGGTAATTCAGATAGAATCAAACTAACACCTTGATTTAAAACTGAAAAGAATTCCGGGTCAAAGTCAAATCTCTGCTTGTGTCCTCTTGGTAGAATACACAAGACTAGGTGTGGCTGAATACTGAGGGATGCATATACTGTACTGAAAGTCCAACTACTGTATAGATATTCCTGGCAGATAACAGTATTCTTTTAGACGACATCCTGAAAGCTCAACAGGATGATATTTTCCATTCCACAAGGACTTAAAGTTTATCATGCAAGCAAGAAGGAAAGTAATTTCCTGGAGGCTGAGTTAGGGATCTCAGCCCCAGCATGGAATAGGAGAGAGCTCATAAGCTAGCAGACACAGATTACCAAATTGGGGAAAACATGGCCGGGGGAAGGGAGGGCTGCTCACCTAGAGGTTTTCAAACATGTAGGCAAAATAGAACTGTCAGCTAGGTGCACTATCACAAAATCAAACAGCTATACTGCAATTTTGCAATTTCTCTCTCTTTTTTTTTTTTTTGAGATAGTCTTGCTCTCTCTGTCACCTGGGCTAGAGTGCAATGGCGTTAGCCTAGCTCACTGCAACTTCAAACTCCAGGGCTCAAGTGATCCTCCTGCCTCATCCTTCCGAGTACCTGGGACTACAGACACGTACCACCACGCCTGACTAATTTTTTCTATCTTTAGTAGAGACGGGGTCTCACTCTTGCCCGGGCTGGCCTCAGACTCCCGAGCTCAAGCGATTCTCCCACTTTGGCCTCCCAGAGTGCTAGGATTACAGGTGTGAGACACTGCCCCTGGTCGCTATACTGCAATTTCTAATGAGCCAGAAGAAAGACTGGGTAGAGAGATTGAAGACAATATTAAAAGAAAAAAGGGAAAAAGAAGTAATGAGGGGTTCCAGATCCAGAGGCTCCCAGTATTAGCACAGAACTCATTCTAAGAAATCAAAATGGCTGAGGAATTATACACAAAATAAGAAATATATAAAACAGAGAACTGGTCGTAGGCTGTAAGAAGAAAATGAAAGGAAAATAATAAGAACTTAGAAAGTGAGGATTTCAGAAAATTACTAAATAGGAACTGAAAGGGAGGTCTGGCCATGTGTAATTTGGCTTTTTTTGAAGCAAACTTTACATTGACATTCAAGTATTCTAGGTGATCTCCAACCAAAAGTCAATTACAGTTTTATGGCCAATTGAAAACCTAGTCTATTATTTCAGAAACAAACAAAGGATCATGATGGAAATTCTTTGTATAAATACAATATTGTATTAGATAATAATTATACGAAAATCTCTCCTTCTCTGGGGCTAAGCATACTATACTATAATTTCTTTTTTATATATATATATTTATTTATTTATTTCAGAATATTATGGGGGTACAAATGTTTTGGTTACACAAAATGCTTTAGTACCATTTGAGTCAAAGGTTTAAGTGTGTCCATCACCCAGATAGTGTGCATTGTACCCGTTAGGTGTGAATTTACCCATCGCCCCCTCCCCCCTCACCTGCTGGGTTTCCGATGAGTGTTATTTCTGTATGTGCACATAAGTGTTGATTGATTAGTTCCAATTTAATGGTGAGTACATGTGGTGTTTGTTTTTCCATTCTTGTGATACTTCGCTTAGAAGAATTGTCTCCAGTTCCATCTAGGTTAATATAAGAGGTATTAGTTCAGCATTTTTTTTATGCCTGAGTAGTACTCCATGGTATACATATACCACATTTTATTAATCCAGTCATGTATTGATGGGCACTTGGGTTGTTTCCACTTCTTTGCAATTGTGAATTGTGCTGCTACAAACATTTGAGTGCGGGTGTCTTTTTTACAGAATGTCTTTTTTTCCTTTGAGTAAATACCCAGTAGTGGAATTGCTGGATCAAATGATAGTTCTACTTTTAGTCCTTTAGGTATCTCCATACTACTTTCCACAGAGGTTGCACTAGTTTGCTGTCCCACCAACAGTGTATGAGTGTTTCTATCTCTCTGCATCCACACCAGGCTATCCTATAATTTCTTACTGCCTGTCAATCTCATCACATAGACTATGAACTTCTAGAAGGTAAGAATGTTGCTTATTTTTCTGAATCCCAAGTGCCTGGCATATGCCAGGAACTCAATAAAGGTCTGCTTTTTTAATAAATGAACAGCAAAGAAAACAGCAAAAATGAAAGCCAACATTAACCTACCCACTGGGCAGGCAGCTAAATTCTGAAAGTGCTTCTTAGTAATCTCTACGTGATGGCATTGAAGGAAACTAGATAGTGACTTAATCATTTCTTTGAGGAGGTTTGGGAGAAAACAGCTTACAAATCAAAAGTACCATACGGGAGAAACATAATTCCTGTATGATGTTCTAAGGTGTGATATAGCCGAGGCTCATCATTAAGTTACAACTGGTAACACTTTTCTCTTCCAGACCTAGACCCTGTTTACCCTTTCATCAGATACTCCGTGCTGTGCACCTTCTGTTTTTCCTTTAACCACACAATACCACTTGCCATTCCTGAGACAGGATATACACTTTTACTCTTCTGTGTTTTTGATCGTAATATTTACTCTGCCTGGAAAGCTCTTTCCTATATTACCTTCCCAGAGAATACCTATTCACCTTCCCATTGCCAGCTTGTCTCACTTACCTATTGCTGCATAACACATTCCGTGAACACTGATTGGCTTAAAACAACTTGCTTTATTATTTCCCAAGATTCTGTGGGTTGGCTGGGCAGTTCAACTGGTCTTGCCTAGGCTCACTTCTGTGGCTGCAGTCAGCTGGTGGGTCATCTGGGGGCCTCTCTCTTCACATGGCCTCTTGCCAGCTGCGTAGGCTGGACTTCTTTACATGGCAACTGGGTTTCAAGGGCAAAAGCGGAAGCTGCTAGTTCTCTTAAGGCCTGCCTGGGCTCAGAATCTCAGCATGTCATGTCTGCTGCATTTTGTTGGTCAAAAGAAGTTACATGGTCAGCCAAGATTGGAGAGGAGGAGAAATAGACTCCACTAATTGACAGGAGGAGCAGCAGAGTCACATTACAAAGGAGCATGGACGCAGAGAGGAATAATTCATTGGGAGCCATTTTCAGCAATCACACAGCTGTAATGTCACCTCTTCATTCATCATTTGTGATAAATATATTAATATATGTGTATGTGTAAGTATAAATGTGCACATATTCATAACATTTTCTCTTTATTTGTCCCTATGTCTGTGTTCACTGCTATATTCTGGCATGCTCCTGACACACAACTACCTGAAGGAGGCAGGAGTATAAAAAAAAATAGGCACATAGTCTCAAAAGACAGCTTTTAGTAATCCGATGTGCAGAAATCTATACTGTGGAGATGAAGTTGGAAATATAGTTTGGGGCCAGATCATGGAGGACCCTGAATGCCATGCCAAGGGATTTAGGTCTTATTTTGCCAGCACTCCAAACTGAAGTCAAGAACATATTCTCTCCCCAAACTGCTTTTCTTGTATTTTCTGTCCAGGTGAATGTCAGAAACAGGGACTCACACCCCCCATCTACCTCATGCATCCAAATGGCTTCCAACTTCTACTTATCACAATTCCTATCACTGTCTCTTGACTCTGTCCCATTCTTCCATCTATACTGCCACAGCTTTAGTTCAGGGCCTTGTCATTTCTCCTCTGACCTATTATCACAGCCTCTTACTAGGTCTCCCTGATACCAGTCTTGCTCACTGATCCATGCTCCATAATACCTCCACCTCCACCAAAAGCATCTGCCGATGTTAGTCTCCTCATCATAAGCCTTCATAGATTCCTATTGTTCTCAAGATGAAATTCCAAGACTTTAGCACTCATTACAAGAGCCCTCCATGATTTGGCCCCTACCTAATCTCCCTCTACTTCCCCCCTTCCCTTGCCCTTTAGACTTCAGCAATATCAAACTTCTTGTCTTTCGTCAATTCATACCATGTTCCTTTATGTCTCGGTGCGTTTGTCCATGCTACACTCTCTCTTAAAAACTGGTCGCCCTCTTCTCTGCTTGGGTAACTCCCAGTTTTCTTTTAAGACTCAATCTCTAGGAATATTTCCCCAACCTCCTCTCAGTCTGGGTCAGGTGCCCCTCTTCTGCGCTGCCATAGCACCTGATGCTTACCGCTTCCATAATAGTAATAGTTATTGGCCACTCATGTGAATAACTCAATTCTCATACAAACTACATGAAGTGGATTCACATAGTGGCAGCTAGTAAGGGACAGATTTGAACGTTGGTGCCTTGCCCTAGGACCTACTCTTTTTTTTTTTTTTTTTTTTTTTTTTGAGACAGAGTCTCACTCTGTTGCCCCAGCTAGACTGAGTGCCGTGGCGTCAGCCTAGCTCACAGCAACCTCAAACTCCTGGGCTCAAGCGATCCTTCTGCCTCAGCCTGCCAAGTAGCTGGGACTACAGGCATGTGCCACCATGCCCGGCTAATTTTTTCTATATATTTTTAGTTGTCCAGCTAATTTCTTTCTATTTTTTTTAGTAGAGACGGGGTCTTGCTCTTGTTCAGGCTGGTCTCGAACTCCTGAGCTCAAACAATCCGCCCACCTCGGCCTCCCAGAGTGCTGGGATTACAGGCGTCAGCCACCGCGCCCGGCCTAGGACCTACTCTTGAAATCACTATATTACTTGCTCACTCAGGCACAGCATCATCACACTGTATCGTAAGTCAATTTACCTGCAGGTCTCCCCCACCTACTGTGAAATTATGTCACATTCACCTTTTTATTCCCAGAACCTAAAAATTGGCCTGTCACATGATAGGCACTCTATAAATGTGTATTGAATGGGTGGATGGATGAATGAATGAGTGAATGACTCCTAAAATTTATGGGTAATTCCTCTTCCTCTGTTGTTTTAACCGTTTTTTTAAAGATTAAAATGCTGATAGAACTAGACACATTCTTTGATAAAGACCTAAATTATATTAAAGAAAAAAACAGAAGACTACTCACAGGTGATAAATTTTCTGTTTACTGATGCTCTGTCAGCAGTTGAAAAAATGGAAGCAAAATCATTTTATTAAGAGAAAATATATGACAGTGGAATGAAGAAGGCACTAGATAACAGCAAGACTTCCTTCAACTCTTCCACAATAACGTTAAAAATGAGAAGAAACCTATATTGTATTAAGAGAAACTAGAAAGGGACACAAAGAATGTCTGAAAAACATATAACCTTGACCAGAATGAAGATATTAGTAATACATACAAATACAATAAAATAATACATTTCAAGGTAGCTTGGTTGTAGAGGAAATCACATACATTTTGCATCCTAATAGACCTGAGTTTGAATACTGGCTCTGAACTTCTTGTGCAAGTTATTTAACGTATCGACTGCCACACACAAAAAAACCCAGAAATTTTTCCTTAAGGCCACAGTGTTTTGTTTTTGTTTTTTTTTAAGGCCACAGTGTTTTATTACAAAAATAGAATAAAACCTTTGAGTGTAATTTAAAGGTAAACATAAATAGAAAAATAAAATTTATTGACTTCTATTCATTTCATCCACATTTTTATAATTAAATTATCAATATTAATTGTAACAATAAGAACATCGACAAGTAAGATTTTATACATGCTTCATGTGGCCCCAGGGTCAAAACTAGAATGAGTTAAATACAACTCTCATGGCAGTTAATGTGTTAAATTCTCTGAACCAACTGGGTGCGGTGGCTCACGCCTGTAATCCTAGCACTTTGGGAGGCTGAGGTGGGAGGATAGCTTGAGGATAGTGTCAGACCAGCCTGGGCAACACAGGAAGACCCCATGTCTACAGTAAAAACAATTAGCCAGGTGCAATGGCACATGCCTGTAGTCCCAGCTACTCCAGAAGCTGAGGCAGGAGGATCGCTTCAGCCCAGGAGTTTGAGGTTGCAATGAGCTGTGATGACACCACTGCACTCTAGCCTGGGCAACATAACAATAAAAATAAAAATAAAAATAAAATAAATTCTCTGAACCTGAGTTTTCTCATCTATAATACAGGATGATAATATTTACCTTAGAGGAATGTCGTGAGGTTTAGAGATAAGGAACTGTCCCTAGTCCAGTACTTGACATACAGTATGTGTTCAATAAATGGTAGCTTTTACTTATTTATTATTTACTTTTATATATCTCAAAGCCCTTCCTTTTTTCTTTCTTTCTTTCTTTCTTTCTTTTTTTTTTTTTGTTAAGAGACAGTCTCTCACTACGTTGCCCAGGCTGGAGTGCAGTGGCTATTCACAGGCATGATCATAGTGTACTACAACCTCGAACCCCTGAGCTCAAGTGATCCTCCCACTTCAGCCTCTGAGTAGCTGGGACTACAGGTATGTGTCACTGCACCTGGCCTCAAAGCACTTTCATAATATTGTTACAGAGTCAGTTAGTGATAGAGAAAGAAAATATGCCATGCAAAGCTGCAGCATACTGTGGAGAAGGCACTGAGCTTGAAATCAAACGGACTTGGGGTTGAGACCTGGCTCTATTATTTCCAAACTGTGTGACCAAAGGCAAATTCCCTCAACCTTTTTTGAGCCTCAGTTTCCACATCTGTAAAATAGTAACAATGCCTAGTTACTGAATGAGGGATTTTCTTCACTTATACACAGGCCTAAAAACCAATAAAATAAATGAGTATTTCTGTTTGTCATCTCTAAAAAGTCAAATCAAAGCTTGTGCTTATAAATGACAACCAAATTTAGGAGCCACAGGTGCCAAAAGGCTCAAATAATCTTGTGTGATCCCAATGACTTAAAGAAGAAATTTTTGTAAAAAGCATATGAAATGCTCTGGGAAATATAATATGAGAAGAGTCTACTTTCTTATACCTAAGGTGGCTTCAGCGGTGGCTGGATACTGGACACAGGGTGTCCCAATGGATGCAGTGACAAAAATTAGATCCTGATTTGCAGAAATAAGTGGACCATGAATTATGTCAATTCCCTCCAAACTACAGCCACTCTGCAGAGCCCTGTTTGGGTGCACATCTGGCCTCTTGTCAAAGTGTGTCTATCTCAGGGCTCTCTATCAAAGGCAACAATTCAAAGTTTACACACAAACCAAAAAGACTGGCTTAAAACATTACATCCAGTTTTCATTAAACTATTTCTCTCTCATTGAAAGAATGACATACATTGCACTTGCAGGTAGAGAAAAATACCCACAGGTGCACAAGGATGTTTACTACAGAACTGTTGTTAACAGTGATAAATAAGAAAGAACCTTTGTGTTCATCCATAGAGGAATGCCTAAATGAAATGTAGCTCATTCATACAATGAAGCACTATACTATACAGTAGTTAAAGTTCATGAACTATCATATGTATCAACAGTGATAAATCTCTAAAACATAATGTTGAATGAAAAGCACACGTCATAAAAGGCTATGTATGGTATGACACCACTTATGTCAAACACTACTATATATTTTTCTATATCTATTTAGGTAAAAGTATTTAAAAGATTTATCTATGGGAAGAAGGGAGGGAAGTAGGTTGGGGTGGTGTCCAAGTGGATTGCGAGGGTTAATTTTATGTGTCAACTTGATTGTGCCAAAGGGTACCTAGATATTTGGTCAAATACTATTCTCTTTTTTTCTTTCTTTCTTTCTTTCTTTCTTTCTTTCTTTCTTTCTTTCTTTCTTT
>RJWJ010023084.1:0-26196 GCA_004363605.1 Indri indri
ATGTACACTTATGTGTTGTTCAGTTAAAACCAATTTGGTGGTGAGTACATGTGGTGCTTGTTTTTCCATTCTTGGGATACTTCACTTACTAGAATGTGTTCCAGCTCTATCCAGGACTAGTAAAATTAAAATTATAAAATAACATTCATTTATTTATTTATCCTTTGCTATACAAGCTTTTATTAATGGTGAAAACTTTGCTAAGTGTTAGGAATTCTAAATGAAAAAGGAGAATTTTCTGCTGCAGCGAAGGAAATAGAAATAGAAAAGACCACAGCTGGACTCAATGAGTGTGCACTAACTATGTGGAGGAGCACACCCTAAACCAGCACTCAGAGGAACAGCTGGTTCTGGGTGTACCATGGGAATCTCATGGGAACTTTGCATTTGTAAAAAAACCAAAACAAACAAACAAAAAACCACCACATTCAAGTAAAATTCACAAATTTAAAATTAGCCATTTTAAAGTAAGTGATTTATTAGAATTTAGTGCATTCCCAATATTGTACAATCACTACTTTTATCTAGTTCCAAATTATTTCTTTTCATTACTTCAAAGTAAAATCCCTTACCTATTAAGCAGTTTCTTCCTGTTCCCTTCTCCCCATATCGCCTGGAAACCACGGTCAATCAGCATTCTATTTTTATATCCAGGACTTTTTATTTTGATTCTGCAGATGTGTTTCAATTTTTAAGTGTGGTTGGTTAGATCCATAGAAAATACTGTAGCATATCTATTGCAGTGTCAGAGTTACCTACTTTGTAGATCAATGAATAGATGCTTAAGTTAAAACATACCACAGAATTTTTTTGAACCATTAAACAGACCATAAATTGTATACTCAGTACATTTTTGGGCAGACCAGATGTTTTCATGGCGTATATTATTTTACAACATATTCTTCCAATAACTGAGTTATCATCTGCAATTTGAAATTAAATCTGAAGATTATATTAGAAACTATTACATTTCTATTACTATTCTCATGTGCTTAAAGACCAATGACTAAGCCATCACTACTGCTTCTTACTCTTAGGTTGCTAAAAATCCTTAGCAGACACATTATGTCCTTTCTGGTCTTAATGAATTTCCACCACACTCCCTCAGATGATTTGAGAATGAACTACTGAACTCAAGTACTAAAACAAACTAGTTTCTTCTCACCCTTTAATAACTTAGCATGTCTTATAATTATGATGGTAAAGCTGGATCTTTACTAAATATATGGGGTCTTAAACCTTTTGGAATAAAATGTTTAATTGTACTAGGCACATGTTATATCTCTTATTTTTGTGTTTCTCTCTCCATGTGTGTTCAAGAGCAATTAGTTTTTTTCTTAAAATAATTTATAAAATGCTTTCTGTCTGTGAGTTGAGCATTATCATCCTTCAAATTTTATTTATAGGTTTTTCTTGATTTTTTTCGTTTATAACAATCATTTTTTAAAAGATTTTTATGTCACTTGCCAAACTAATTCAACAACTAATCACAAACATTGCAATTGACCAATATTTTTGACAAGTAACATACCACACAAATGAAGTCATATAAAGAAGAAATAAAGATGGGGCAGGGTGGGTAAAAAGAAAGAAAGAAATTCTCACCAGATATTTGATCATTTCATAAGGGCATTTTATAATAAGTTATTTAGCAGACATAATGGACAAAATACAGCTTAAATCCTAGAAGGTTATTTTTCCTCATAAATGGCTATGCAATTTCTTTATATTGAACAGGTAGTTTGAATGTCTGATGTGTTCATCAATGCTTTAAATAGCTGTTTTATAGCTTTTTGTGATTTGTAAACTAAGTATTTCAGACTGACTTCATATAATTATTTGTTTTACTTGATAAAAGCTCCTACTCTAAACTATTGTTATTCTCTAGGCACAAACTTAATTACAGAAAACATCTAATGGTAAGAGACAATTAATTAACTAATCAACAGGAAGAATCTTATAAACTATGGAATGAGAGAAAAGAATGCATGATTAGCTTCCATAGCATCAGCCATGTGTCTTCTAGATGTCAAACAAGTGATACCAGATATATACGATTGTCCCAGGTCAATTCTTGCTAGAAAACATAAATGAACCCTTATGGTTTTTAGGAATATTTTTAGACTTACTAGAGAAAATTGATTTGCGATCCATCTTATTAATAATATGGGTACTTTATTTAGTGAACAGATTTTTTTTTTTTTCTGGTGTGGGATCTTCATGACCTGTGAAAGTTAGAGACAGCAAGATGAGTGTCACTGGAAAGGTATAACTGCAGTAGGCAAGGGTTAGAGAAGGGTCACACTTTGAGGATAACAAGAATCCACATAAGCTCGATTAGCTGTCCACTGGAAACCTCTCAAGAACTGAGACTCTTAAATGTAATTTGGAATTGAGTTACTGATAAGATCAAGGTTTCTTTCTTCAGAAACCATCCAAACTACAAAATTACATGAGCCTTAAACTCAATAATTGTGCCACGTTATGAAGGTACTGAAATGAGGAAGTATGACAAATAGCAAGGACGACTGGAAGGGTGACAGTCATTATGGAAACTACAAAAGAAAAAGCTAAAAGTGACAATATGCCCTAGTGCCTCCAGCCAACCTATTAGAGGAAGCAGGACACTCTATCTGAGTAGATGGGAACATTTAAGTTGCTAGAGAAAATGGCTAATCTATTACAAAGAAAGGAGTTCATTAGAGGGAATGAATGAAATATTATTTAGACTATCCAAATATATTTCTCTCTTTCTCCCTTTCTCCTGCCTTCTAAATTTCCCTATAATCTCAATGACACAGAAAAAAGTTTTGGAGAATATCCTCAATTTAGTGGCACATTCAATTCTGTACCTACAAAAATTGTTTATGTTTTTTTTTCCCCCCTGAGGCAGAGTCTTGCTCTGTCACCCAGACTAGAGTGCAATGACATCACTATAACTCACTGCAACCTCAAACTCCTGGGCTCAAAGTGATCTTCCTGCCTCAGCTTCCCAACTAGCTGGGACTACAGGTGCCTGCCACCATGCCCAGCTAATTTTTCTATTTTTTTTTGTAGAGATGGGGTCTTGCGCTTGCTCATCCTTATCTTAAACTCCTGGCCTCATGCAATCCTCCCACATCTGCCTCCCAAAGTGCTAGAATTACAGGCAAGAGCCACCATGCCTAGCCAGTATATGATTTTTTTTTTTTTTTACTTAACTGTGCAACTACCTTATAAATTGCCTAAAAATGTGTGCATTTCACCATAATAAATCCTGCATGCTTTTCAAAGACTGAAACTCCAAATAATCACTGTTTCATAGCCTAAGATACCCTTGCCATATGGTAAGTGCAAATGTTTCCAAAGCAGCAAATGTTCTGTCAGGGAGTCTCACTGATGTTTTGATTGGATTGCTGTGTTATCTGAACACGTTTGCCAAAAGAAAGCACCTGCACAATAAAGAGTGTGTAGAAGCTACCAGGCTGCAGCAGCAGAAGGAAAGGAAACTGAATACTGACAAGTTACCTGTCATCCTCACAACCGTCAAGCAGGTTATGATAGATGCTTTTGCATACTCGTCCCACAATAACTTCTGAACACAAGGAAAATCTTATGTCCTTGGGAATCCAATGGAAAATCCTACTCCACATTAGAAACCATGAACAGTCAGAATTTCTGCTACAAGGTCTCTCTTGAGAAATATTTAAAAAAAAAAAAAAACTGGCAAAAGAGAACAATATGTTCTTTCACAGTTTCTCTTTTGGCTTCTAAGAATTCTCAAATGGATTACAGGATTTCAATATAATTTATTCTAGGTCAATATATTATTTTATATTTTTTTAAATGCAACCAAAATGGAAAGTTGAATTTGGAGAAAAGTATTCCTCAAGATATACTTGGTTAAGGTTATTCAATTTTCTAAAATCATAAAGATTTTTTTTTTTTTAAAAACAGAACCAGAGAAAGAAGTACATTATGACAAGTCATTAGTAAAATGATTGTCAGTATAAGTTGCCTTATTTGTATGATTATTCTAGGTTTTTTTTCGTATCACGAATGATAGGGCACCCTTGAGGCTAGAAGTACCCCCTCACACATATACACTCTCCAAGTTTTGTTAATAAAATTGCTGCCAGTACCTGTAGTTAATTTTTGAATTCAAATTACTGTTCTTTGTAGTTCACACCAGAAGCTGGAGAATATATAGAAGATTTACCTCTACTTTTTCACAAAAAAATAAAGTTTCTTTCCTATTTAACATATAAAGACAACGAGAAATTCAAATTTTTAGCATACAGTCAACTAAGACCATGTTCAATGGCTGAACAAGCTAGTTGGCTCAGAAACATCAGGTTAGCAGTTTTTTTGTTTTGTTTTTTTTCGGGGGGAGGGGTTAGCAGCTTTAAACATTGTCTTTACACCTTTTTCTCAATATTAAACTAAAAAGAACATTTTAGAAATTATATGCCTGATGCTGATTTAAGTGTGTAGTGTATACATTATAAAAAATAATTGCCCAAATATTCTGATACTTTTTCAAAGATAACAATAAAATAACAGGAGAAAGATATTCCTTCTGACTCTCTAATTCAATTATATCATAAAAACTCATTGTGTACTTCAAAAATAAATTAACTCAAGATGTTACTCAATACCCCATCTGCTATATTGCCTTAAATGCATTCCATGGAACCTGGATAACTTTAAGTTATTTTCTATCGAAAGCCAAGGGCTGTTTTTTAATGTTCGACGTTGTTTAAGAAACGACCTCATAAACTCTGACGATTTTCTTTTCTTTTTTTTCTCTCTTTCTCTTTCTGTATGAAAGGGAAACATGCTGCAAAATGTTTTTACCTGCTGTCTTTTATGTAAATTACTTTGATTGCAGTTTGGAACTTTTAAAGAAAATGAAACTCACACCACATTTTCACAATGCAAGAATACACCTTTAGAAGAACAAATAAAAGTATTCAAAATGTATTTCCTTTATTATTTTCTTCCATTTTCTCTTATTCATAGGCATTCATTGTTCCAATTATTAAAAAAAATATGCTACTCAAAATGCTGTTTTCTAAATAAAGAAAAGGAGAAAGATTGTGGAAACTTTCTTACCTAAGATTATTTGTTAACTGAAGTCAGTCCTATTCCTAGCAGAATTTGGAACTCTCTAATATTATGTATAAAATAGTACAATACCATCTCTCCAGCTGCTCAGTTTAAATCACTACTTGAGTGTCTTTTTGAGCACTCAACTTAAATATGCCTTTCTTGCTCTACCAGAAGCAAAGTGCATAGCATTTGGTACCGACACTATATATACATACACACACGCACACACACACACATGCATACACACACACATGCATATACACAGACAGACACTCTCACATACATACATATAAAGAAAAGGAATGGAGGGAGGAAGGAAGGAAGGAAAGACAGGAGAGAGGGAGGGAAGGAGGAGGAATGGGGAGGGAGGGAATAATAAATGAAGTCTCTTTCCCCCAGTCTTGACAAACACAGAGCAGGATATCAGATTCTTCTCATTTAAATGAAGATTATAATATACAGCTTGAAGAGATTTTATAAGAACTATGTATAATGGATTATTTTCAGTATTTAGCACAAAGTCATATCCAATATATTTTGGTTTATTTTAATTAGTAAGCTAGGCCTTAAAGTTCCACTCAGATGAATTCTGAGAGGAATAAGATTAAAATGAAAACACAGAGTACAGATAGTTTAGAATTTTTTCTTTTCAAAATATCAGATTAGGTAAACTTTTTGCTAAGATGTTATTATTTTTTTCTTTATTTTTTTTCCTGGTAAAAACCCAGTGAGAAAAAGCTCAGAATATAAGTGGCAGATCAGCCTACTGATTATTTTTAAAAGGTTCTTTAATAATATACAAAATTAAGTAATGACCAAATGTGACTGCCACTGGCACCTCAGCCATCTTCTAATGAAGTCCCTTCTCTTTCACTGTCACAAAGATCCAAATGACACTGGTGTACCTCTGATCTCCCAGGAAAGCAGGCATGACATGCAGGAGAGACACCATGTTGTCCATGGACAAATGTCAGTGAAGAGCCCCTTCAATACCTTTCTTTCCTAAGTCTTTTCGTTATCCTAATGCTGACTAATAGAAATGACAACAAATTACAGCATTCACTATCTTGTTTAGGTGAGAGGTGGGATTCAATTTTCTTACGAAGTTATTACAAAGTAGCAAATATTTAAAATTTATGCACATCATGCAAGATGTAAACTAGTCCATAGTAATGGAAAAGTGTAAGCCTTTTGCTGCCATAACCACCTACTGAGTTTTTCAAAAGTTCTATTGATAAATAATAAATGACTCATATTTAAGGTGTACCATTAAATATGTTTTGTGATATATGTGCATATGTGTATATATTCTCATAAAAACAAACACACATCAAGAAAATGAACATATACATACCCCACCCAAATGTTTTTTATTCCTTTGTACTCTGTCCTGCCCACCCATCTCCACCCTGCAATTCATTTCGGACAACCTCTGATCTTTTCCTGTCACTTTAAATTAGTTTGTATTTCATAGAATATATAAAGTAAATCATACGGTGTGTGCTTTATCTTAATTTTCTCAGTACATATTTTTGAAATTATTCCATATTTCTCTGTTCACCAGTGGTTCATTAATTTTTTAATTGCTGAATTAAATTGTATTCCATTATATGGACAGATTAGAATTTGTTTATCCATTCATCTATTAATAGGCACTTGAGTTGTTTCTAGCTTTGGCTATGACAAATTAAACTGCTATGATTATTTGTTGGTAGGACTTTGCATAGACATGTACTTTCATTACTTTGGATAAATACCTAGGAATGGCTGGTAGTAGAATAGGTTTATGTTTAACATTTTAAGACACTGTCAAACTGCGTTCCAAACTGGTTGTACACAACACTAGTGTATGAAAGTTCCACCTCTTCCTCGTGTTCATCAACATTTTGTATGAGCAGTCTTTTAAAATTTTAGTGGTGTACATTAGTAATTTTCTTCACTTTTTATTAAGTGGAGTTAATCAAACTGCTAGGATCTGTGTATCTATAGTTTTTATAAAATTTGGAAAATTTTTAGCTGTTATTTCTTCAAATAATCCCCTTTTGTTTCAGGGATTCAATCATACATATACCATGACCCCGAAAGTTGTCCCACAGTTCACGGATTCTCTATTAATATTTTTAATTCTTTTTTTCTCTGAGATTACATTTGAATAGTTTCTATTCAAAATTTATGATCTTTTTAAAATTTTTATTTTTAATTTTTATGGATACATAAATGTTTTATTAATACTTTATTGACTAGAATAACTGAAATAATCTTAAAAACCAAGAATAAATCTGGATAACTTACCGTGCTTGATTTTAATAGTATGATATGATTAATAATAATATTTGTGAAACTGCAAAAATCAAGCCACTGTGTTATTGGTGAAAGAATGAAAATACAGATCAATGGAAGAAAGTAGAGTTCAGAAGTAGACCCACAACTATATGGCCAGTTGATGTTTGGCAAAAGTATTAACAGACTATGATGAAGGAAAAAAAATCATTTCGAAATGTAATGCTGGAAAAAATGGATATACTTATAAATAAAAAAAAATGTTTATCTTTACCTCATACCACACCTCAAAATTAGCTCAAATTGGATTATACACCAAAATTTAAATCTTAAATGTATAAAATTCAGAGAGGAAAAAAAGGCACCTTTGGTCCCTCCCTCAAAGCCATATGTTCTCAAGGCCCTGGCCCTCTGAGCCTATGATGGGCATGGCAGCCTCAAAGATCTCTGAAATTCCTTTGGGGTCATTTTCCCATTGTTTTGATGAATTGTACCTTGCTTTCTTTCATCCATACTAATCTCCTTATCACTTGGATACATCCTTGGTTTTCTCTCCTATACATGCTTTCTTTTTTTTTTTTTTATTCTTTACATGGCCAGGCTGAGAATTTTCCAAATTTTCATGTTCTCCTTCTCCTTCCATTATAATTTCCATTTTTAAATAATTTTTCTCTTTTTGCATTTTACTATAAGAAGTTAATAGAAGCCATGTAGCTCCTTCAATATTTTGCTGCTTTGAGATTTCTCCTACCAAATATCCAAGTTTATGTCACTTAAGTGATGCCTTTCATAAAGTTCTAGCACATGGACACAATTCAGCCAAGTTCTTTACCACGTTGTAAGACGGATGGCCTTTCCAACAGTTTCCAGTACTCTTCATTTCTAAGACCTCATCACAGTTGTCTTTACTGTCCATCTTTCTACCAGCACTCTGCTCATGACCCCTTAGGGAATCACTAAGAGGACTGAGGTATTCCCTATAGCTCTTCTTTTCTTCTCAGCTCTTACCAGAATTGTCCTTAATGGTCCCTTATGGTCCATTTATGGCAATGCAGGATTTTTCCAGTATTCACTTCAAAACTATTCCAGCCTCTTTCCATTACCCAGTTCCAAAGCCACTTCCTCATTTTCAGGTATTTATTATATTAAATAGCAACAACATCCCACTTCTGGTACCAATTTCTTTCTTAGTCGATTTTGTGCTTCTATAACAGAATAGCACAGACTGAGTAAGTTATAAAGAATAGAGAATTACTTTCTCACAGTTCTGGAGGCTGGAAAGTTCAAGTTCAAGGCACCATCAGATTCAGTTGTCTGGTAAGAGCTTCATCCTCCAGAGGGGATAGAACGCTGTGTTCCCCAAGGCAGAAGGCAGAAAGGCAAGCTCCCCAAATGCTGCATGAATCCTCTTTCAGAAGTGCCCTAACCCTGTTCATAAGGGGAGGAGCCCTCATGAGCTAATCACCTCCCAAATGCTCCACCTCTCAACATTGTCATTCTGACAACACCTAATTTTTACAAAAGACCCACTGAAACCACACTAGTGTCCTTACTCTAGAAGAGGGGACTACCAACATACTTGGATGTAATAGTGACTGTGTCCTTACAACAGTACCTGGAATAAATGCAATAACCTTTCTATTTATTTTCTGTAGCTCCTGAGCTCCCTTCTCTTTTGCGCAAAACAGCCTCATTGATGCCAATTCCAGGCCATGAGAAATTATTCTATGGAGTTAATAGTTAAATTGTATAAAATGTATGGTTCTAAACTCTTTATGAATAATCTGAAAGGTCAAATACTTCCTGGAGGTATACATGATAAATGAAGGAACAGAATCCTGAGGAAAATTATCTCATATATAGGATCTGGAAAACTTGGATGTTCTTCAGAAATTACTCTTTCTCTCTCTTTACTTGAGAGAACAATTACTACATCAAATTTTCCAGGGAAACAACTGATTTAAATTCCTTAGCTTAAGTCATTATACAATAATCTTGCTAAACTTCATGTGATACTTGCATTTATACCACAGAAGAGTCAAACAATAAAATTTTATCAGACCTAAAACAGAAGGTAACCTGGCTACATAAAATAGCTTCAGGTAGGCATTAAGGTTTCTCTTCACTGTGAAGCCTGAGAACCCTTAGAGCATTATTCGGTCCCAAGCACTATTCAGTCCCTTCTTATAAGACTTAGAGTAATTGTGGTATGTCTCAAAGATATTGAATTTCTGCTGTGTAGAGATTTAAAAGCTGCCAGCAATGTTCTGATAGAAGAATCAACAACAAATTAATAATAATAATAATAATAATAATAATAATAATAGAATGAAATGGTGCTTATCAATATACAAACTGAAAACCAGACACCCTCAAATGAAACATCAGAAAGAGAGTCAACAACTATTATGAAAATCAATTCCTGATGCTAGGAGGAAAACCTGGGGCTAATGAGAAAAAAATTATTTTTTATGAACTATTTTGTTTTTAATTTAAGGAGGGAAAGAAAGAGAACAGGGTAGAATCTTATCTTTTCCATATCTTGTAAACCACCATAATTTGTGGAAATGAAATGTACACTTTCAGTGCTTAACCAATGTTTACCAATAATGAAACCTATTTCAGGCCTCATCTTTTGACAGAACAATCACGAACACAGAGTAACATTTTGTAAGATGGGCTTATGCCTTCCTCTGCTTCTGTTCCCTCCCCTATACTCCATTAAGAATCTCATTACAGAGCTAACATAGGGCTATGCATTATTCTGTCATCAAACAGTGCCCGTTCATGGGAAAAATGTTTCTACACTGCATTTCGACAGTAAGAATGACTGATTATTCAGTACTTATAATTGCAACTAACCATTAGGCTTGGTAGTAAACCAATTCTAACCAATCAGTGACATCTTTCTACGTACACATCTCTGAAAGCTGGTTAATAAAGGACAGACACATACTCATGAAAATTAGCCAAACAGCAACAGCCTTACCCAAATAATCATACAGTCATGCATCACTTATGATGGGGATACATTCCAGGAAATGCATCAGTAGGTGTTGTGCAAACATTATAGTGTGCTTTCACAAACCTAGAAGGTATAGCCTACTCCACACCTAGGCTATATGGTATACACGCCCAGCCCACTAAACACCTGCATCTTACTGTATTGAATGCTATAGGCAATTGTAACACAATCATAATTATTTCCATATCTAAACATAAAGAGGTAGAGCAAAAATATAATATTATAATCTTATGAAACTACTGTCATATATGCATCCCATGGATGACCACAACTTTTTAAAGCAGTGCATGATGATATTTCTTTTGCTAAGAGCAACCAATTCCAAAACTTATTTCTGAAAGACTGCCTATCTCTGAACTCCACGTTTCTAAAAACTATGTCAGGAATTTTCTTTGTTCAGAGAGAATGGCTTACAAACACATATTCTTTGTTAAGTAGAAATAATTTTAGATTTTTTTCCCAAATCCTGATTGGTGTCCTCTGTCCTCAATAGTCTTTACTTGACATTAAGTATATATAAAGTCTGCCATCTTTCTCTTTTATTTTCCTGTTACTTTCTGTAACCACCATACACTACTGGTGACAAAGTGATTGTAAATGCAGAATGCAATCACAAATTGTCAATTTTGTGTCAGTGCCCTTTTTTTATTCCAGAATGAGCTTATGCTAATTTCAGATAATTATTAAAATGAAAAGATATACATTTGAAAATCATGTTGAGATGTTATAAACTCTAAATTAGATGCCTGAGTCTCTAGAATTCTGCAGTGCTCAGTTTGACATTAACACTGTGCACAAATATAAAAAGTTGTATATTCACAGCTAGAAAATGCAAGTCTCTTGGCCTCAGCTTATCATCTGACATTTGAGCCCATGGAGAGAATGATTGAACCAGCAGCTGGTATTGAGATGGCATATTATATGAATCACTTAGGGGTAGGGACACTGATTTATTCATAAGGGACTAAGAAAATCTGAGGTACACTGTATGTCGCAAATAGAAGTATAAGGCAAGTATATATTATTCTGCTTATTCCTTCACTCTTGTTCTAGTTCTCAATAATAGGTGCTTGTTATGGATCATATAACTCAAGGGTACTTTCACCAAAGTGTGTTAGAGATCAGAGCTGGATGGTTAAGAGTTACTCTAAATGTAACTGAACAACTCTCTGGAAGTGAACCAAGGGCCACTGCAAAAATAGACTAAAGTACTTGTGATAATCATGACTTGACTATAAGAATTTCACTGGGCACCTTCACGTAGAATTTATTGAATATTTTTAAATGTCTGTTAAGTGTTGCCACAATTATAAGATTATAAATAAGATGGATATGAGTACCCTTCCCCTCAGCCTCCGATAGAACCTCAGTTTGCTAGAAAATGCAGATACTAAAAATGTAATCACACTAAAATTTGGAAATGAAAGGGGAATTAGAGGGCGCTATGAGAGCATATGAAAGAATATCTTATGAATCAAGGAAGTGATTCCCATAGTAAGTGAAATCTCACCTGGAACATGAAGGGGGAGAAGTAATCAATAAAAGGGACGAGAGAAAGGTACTTCACATCTAATGTGTCCAAAATAGAAAGTCCCAGCTGTCCCTCCTGAAACCCGTTTTCCTTCTTGATTGCCTGTCTTCATGAATGGCAACACTATGTACTTAGTCATCATAATCAAAAGACTGGAAACAATTTTTGATTCCTCTTTTTGTATATCATTGGCATCAAATAAATTGTGTCTTATATTTTTACTTCATAAATAACATTGATATTGCTTTATTCTCTGACTCCTACTGCTGAAGTTCAGGAAATGACTCTTTCCCATAAGGATGACAGTTAATATTCTTCTTGACCACTATAAGTGAATACTTGTATCCTCAGGTCACAACTGTGCCCATTATCTTGTCCACCAAAACCATAGAAACCACTACTTAAGTTCCAGTCCTTCAATAGAACTTAGAAGAGGAGATGTCACAACTCCAGGTCCAGACCAGACTGTGGTAATCTCAGCCAAAATTAGACCTCCATGTTCTTAAGTCCTTTGAAGGTGGACCAGATGTTCAGAATTATTTATGCAGTCTGTAGTCTAATAGTCTGGTGACCTTTCCATCTCTTCTGCATCCTGCTTCCAAGAGATAGCACATTCACATCTACCAAAAACATACCTACCATTCGCAATCAAAATAATATTTTAACATTTTACAGCATAAAAAGTTTATCATAACTGACCATTTACTGTTCATCTTCATCTTGGATAATTCCTTCTTTTCCCTTAATAGACCTTCAAATAAAAAATGTCAGTAGTTCCTTGAGATGTTCTCTCCTACCCAACTCTCCTTTCTGTCCCCTCATCCATCTCATCTGCAATGTGCTGACTTCTTGAAAATAGCTCAGGTGTCATCACCTGAAATGGCATCTGAAGCTCTTAGGCATATGTATGTAGTCTTTCCCATAGACTGACTTTCTTGTGTAAATGTCTACCACTTAGTAATTACCACAATTTATTTTATTTTCTACTTGTATGTTTCACCACAAAGCTCTACACTCCCTGAGAATAAAGATAAGAACTTCTCATCCCCGTGTACTGTTGCAAATAATATTTAATTAGGAAAGAAATGTAAAAGGGAATTAGTAGCATATTACATTGATTGCATCAGCTATTTTGTTAACATCTTAGATATTTTAGAAATATAAATGCATAAGTCAGGAGATGAGCAGATAACAAAAGCAGTATGTTTTAACATACCATTTATAAATGCAACCCTCAAAAATAGATACTGTTAGAAAGTGCTGATTATCATTCTCTTGATCTATTCGTTGGCTGCTAAAAACAGTCCTTAATACTTTTTAATGTGGGAAAAAGAAAAAAAAGTGGAAAAATCTACTAGTTTCTATTGTATTTGTGAAATTAGAACATCATTCCGGAAGTGAAGGATTTATTTCCAGAAAAAAAAAAATTCCTTACAGCACTGAAAAAAAAAGACTCTGTTTTCCTTAAAATTCATAATGAAATTTGTCTGGGGCAATAAGTAGTCCATACCAATGGACTAACACACAAACCTGTAAAAAAATCACAGTAATGAGAAACAGTATGTAGAGAGGGTAAAGAGCAGAGAGAGGAAAAGCAGGTGGAAGAAGAGAATTGCAAAACTAATTCTAAAAATGAACAGACACATATACAGACGAGGCACCTATGAAGTCACTTTTAGACCCCTGGGCCTCAGCAGTTACAGAGTATAGAGTACAATGGTTACATTTTGGCATCTACAATATGTCAGGTGTTTATGGTCTCTTACTCTATATAGTCTTGAGGACATCCTCTCCCTTTTGCAACTATAATACCATCTTTATCATTGTCTCCTCTTTGACTTTACCCAACTACACCCTGCATAGAGCAGGCAGAACAATCCTTTAAAAGTATGTCAGAACATATAATGCCTCTGCTAAAGCTATTAAGGAGCTTCCTTCCTTCCACATTTATTAAAAACCCAAATACACTGTAAGTCCCAAATGATTGGGTCCTTGGCTACCTATTAAGCATCAATTCCTTTTTCTCTTCTTTGCTCCAATCATAACACCTTCTGTGCCAGGCAGGTCTTGCCTCGGGACCTGAGTATTTTTTTTTTTTTTTTGTTCTCTTTGCCTAAAATGGTTTTTCACATAATGGTCATACAGTGCTCTTTTGAAGTCCCTGACTTCCTGGGATAAAATATCCCCAAGCTTGTCATTCTGTGTTGTTTCTTCTACTAATCTTTATTTTTTATCTTTAATATTTACTGCAATTACATTGAATTTTACTAGTTTATTGTTATCTATTTGTGTATTCCTTATGATATAAGCTTCAGGATATCAGAAACTTCATATGCTTTGTTAATTTTGCATTCCCAGAGTCAGGAAGCAAACTGGAGCATAGGAGGGAGTCAGTTAATGTTTGGGGAATGAATAAGTAAAAAGATCTTATTAAGTAAGCATCATAATTATAGAGTTGCATTGACTAAAATGTATAAAAGTTAGGAATTTGTCCAAGATTATATAACCAAAATTTTATCTCAGATATGTCTAATTTCCAAGATGATAATATGGTCTGAATCATTACACCATCCTGCCCCATTTCTGAATGGTGAACTATATTCATCCATCTCTGAAACAGACGAATTGTAGAATTCTAAAAATTGACAGTTTGGCAGAAATTCTAAGTTGCAGCATCATAATTAGGGCTAAACAAAAGGTAGCTACACAAAAAAAGAGGTTGGGTTTATGGTCAGATAAGAACTTCTTATTTTATTTCTCTCCATCTGTGTGATCTTTGATAAGCAATAACTTCTCTGAGTCTTAAGTTCTTTAATTTCTATAAATAAATAAAAAATTCAAACCTACTTTACGTGTGTTTGAACAAATTCAAGGTAATGTCTACAAAGTACGCATTTCATACAATGCATTCAGCTATTAAAATATAGACTTGATTTCATTAAATACAAAATAAAATTTAGGTAAAAATTGGTGTATTTATTTATTATATTTGAAAAAATATATAAAAGTATGTTTAAGGCATTCCATTTGAGGGTTGATAACATACCTTATTTATTTTTGTGCCGCAACATCCAGCACAATCACTGGAACATGGAAGGGCTTGATAAATGGTGAAAAAATATAAGATGCTTGATTGTACTAGTCAAGTTAGATGACGAGAAATGGCAAAACTAAAAACCGAAGTTTTTGTGAAGAAAAGTATAAGCCTTCCATGATCTAATCCAAACACTCAACAGCCACAGATCATAGAGATGAAGCTCCAGATAAAGTGATGAGGAATATAAGAGTATATTAAGGGAAAGAGCTTTCATATTTCTCAAACCCAGGGACTATATGCTATTTTCCCCAGGTTCCCTAGAAAATGGACCCTGAGATGGGAAATCATAATAATGCTAAATTAGTGAGGTATAATCCCAGTGAAATAGAAAGAAGGGAAAGAGACATGAGACTGGCTAGAATGGAAAGAGAATTACAAGATGATGTGTTATTGCATTAATTGCTGCTTCAAGTTGAGCCTTGAAGAAACTCAGGCAATTGCTTGGCTCTTCCACTTGCTCAAATGCCAGGATATGTCAAGACTGGCTATATAGCGAAACCATGCCTTGAAATAGGTCTGTACAGCGAGGAAAGAAAAGATAGTTCATTTTCCTGTTCTTTCTTACCTTTAATGCCACACTAGTCAAATTTTTTTCCCATGAGCGAGTTACTCCTGTATGATTTTGGAATTTCATCAGCAGGCCCATTTGGCAGCAGACCGGAAGCCGAATCCCACGCCCTGCTACATATCCTTTCACTGAGTCTGGGCGTGGCTAGAGCGTTTAGGCCAATCTCAGGAAGCAGAACCTCAAGGGTCTGCAAGGAGTCGGTAGGCTCCAGCAGCTGCCGGAGTGGAGCAGAGATGAGGATTATGAAGACAGGCAAAGCTAAAAGAAGCGGAGGAGTTCGGTGAGAGGTGACCGATATATTTGCTGCCAAGGATTTCTGTCAGAGAAATAACAGTGCAACATTCCAATACTTAAGAGCTAACTTTCCTGAAATATATATGTTTAGTAGAAAAAACATTTTAATGGAACTGGAGGCTGGATAGCATATTTTATCATCTCTCAAACTCCAACCTTCAGAAAGAAGAAAAAAACAACAGCAGCAACGTGAATCTGAATGAATGGGTGCTCAGCATATTCAAATACTCCTTGACTTACAATGGGGTTACGTCCTGATAAACCTACTGTAAATTGAAAATATCTTAAGTCGAAAATGCATTACTTTTACCTAAACTGCTGAACATTGTGGCTTAGCCTAACCTACCTTAAATGTGCTCAGAACTCTTACATTAGCAGATAATTGCGCAAAATCATCTAACACAGAGGCTATTTTATAACAAAGTGTTGAGTACTTTACGTAATTTATTGAATACTGTACTGAAATGTGGTTTCTACTGAATATGTATCATTTTTGTACCACCATAAAGTCAAAAAATTGTAAGTCGAACCATTTTAAGTTGGGGAATTATTTGGCATTTAATTTTAAATCAGCCAAATCATTTTATCTTTTAAAAAAGAGTTATGATATTTATTCTTGGGAAAGGGTAAAATAGCCAGAAATATATTACATTTTTTTCTTACAGAGGAGAATTATAGATTCTCATCTGTATCAAGTGAGCTATGGGAAATAATTTACCATTTTTTGCCTTAATCGCCCAACTGATACAAAGAGGATATTGTTGCTTCCAGCTTACATTATATACATAACCTGGGGGGCTGTTCATAAAGTAAACCTAGGTCAAAATCACCTTTTTAATAATATTTCTGAATCCCTACAGGCCCTAATTCTTTGAAATTGGCATCATAGAGAACATGCAGAGTTGACTTTTTTTTTTCTGTTCCTGCATTAATCGTTCATAACTTGCACTCTGCATCTAGTGAGTAAAAACAAAACAAAACAAAAAGTTGGTTTTCTTCAGGTTTCTTTGCTTTTATGTAGTTGAATTGAAAATGCAGCTTGGCATATTGTAAATAAGCACAGATAAAAGCTCCATTGGATAATACCAAATGTAAAATCTTTTTTTTTTTCTTTGCAAGGTAAAATAAATCAGAATCCTGCTATATTGGGTTTTCTTTTCTCAAGATCTGTTTTCCAGGATCTCTGATTAAATGGGGAATTAGGGACTCCTCTGCTTTACTGGTCATGCAAGAGTGAATGAACTTTTGGTGGAAGTGAAGACAAAGGAGGTCCTCTTTTCTTTCTGGTTTCCTTAGATTATTGAATTTGATTCTTCAACACACATTTTACTGTTTTACTAACAAACTTATTTAAACCTGTGATTTGAAATATTATGATAGTCAAGTATAATCATGTGCTAAAAAATTGTCAGGAATAAGGTATGTTTTATGTAAAGGTGCCATCAGAGAGATGTAATTAAAAGTAACAAGGAATTTGTCAAAAGGTGCTTATACTCCTGAGTAACTTTAATAACCAAAAATGGATAGAAACATTACTAGAACTATTTTCAATATTTTATCTCTAGTCTCTCCATTATGGACTAAATGTCTTGACTAAATAACTTTTATTGAATTCAATTTGAAATGTATCTTTCTGACTCAGAAATGTCTAGTCTTACCACCTATGTATCTTATTAAATTTCAGATATTAGTAGTTTGTAGCAATACCATGCCTGTCTGTATTAATGATGAGTTCTTTACTTCATACTGTTTTGAGTCTCTGCTTTTTCTACATTTCATAAATCAGATGTTACTCAAATGTGGTTTGCTTGTCTATCAACCTTATATATTTTTCTTTCAGCATTTCCAACCTTATGTTTGAGATGCAGTAATATCTAATTTGGTAAAGTGATCCTAAAATATAAGGTAGAATTACCTTAATGTAATTATAAAAAATGAACACCTGTCAAAGGTTTTACTCAACTCAGTTATTAATCAGAACAAGATATTAAACAAATTCAAAGAGCCTTTGAACTCTCTTTGTTTCCTCTGAGAAATAAATTTTGTGTAAGAAATAGATTATGTTTACCATCATTATGATTAAATGGCCAAAGTGCAAATTAACATGGATATAATCTCTATAAATTCACAAGTTAAGTACAAGAAATGTGGAGTGGAATGATTTTTCTCTTTTTTTTTTTTTTTTTTGAGACACAGTCTTGCTCTGTCACCCAGGCTTGAGTGCAGTGGCAATAACATAGCTCCCTGCAGCCTCAAACTCCTGTGTTCAAGTGATACTCCTGCCTCAGTGGCCTGTTGAGTGGCTGGGACTGTAGGTGTGTGCCACCATGCCTGGCTAACTTTTTTTTTTATTTTTGTAGAGACAACGTCTCACCATGTTGCCTAGGCTGGTCTCAGACTCCTGGACTCAATCAATCTTCCCACCGTGGCCTCCCAAAGTGCTAGGATTACAGGTGTCAAGAGTGAGCCACCACATCTGGCCAGAATGAATTTTAAAACTATTTTTTGTTTGTATGTGCCTTACTTATTTACTTTTTATTATTTCAAAACATTATGGGGGTACAAATGTTTTTGGTTACATGGATCATTTCTGTTATGCTTGAGTCAGGGATATAAGTGTGCCCATCACCCAGATAGTGTTCATTGTATCCATTAGGTAGGTTTTTGCCCATGCCCTTCTCAGCCCTCCCCACTGCTTGATTTCCATTGAGTTTTACTTCCCTCTGAGCACATATGTGCTCATCAGTTAGTTCCAATTTAATAGTGAGTACATGTGATGTTTGTTTTTCCATTCTTTAAATACTTCACTTAGGATAATGGTCTCTAGTTCTATCCTGCGCCTTACTTATTTTTACATCAGCTTCTCCTGACATATGCAATGGCTCTTTCTGAAGGGAGAAAATAATCCAATTAAAAATGTTATTGCACAATCCAACATATAATTGTTGTCTATGATGTGTCAGGCATGTTACCATGTAATCAAGATGGAGGAACAAGAGAGACTGAACAGTGTTTCCAAGGAGAAGAATCTTAACTTTATGCGCTGATATCAAAGAAAATTGCATGTCATTCAATTAAAGATCTATTTTAATAGACTATCTATCATCTATCTACAAATGCAGAAAAATGAAGTCAGATTTCAAGCACTCAGTATAATTTAAAATTAGATTCTAGTCTTTGTAACCAAAGCAAGATCAAAATATCTCAACCACAGAAATATTTTGTTTTCATAGTGATAAAAATTTAAAAATGCCTTTGAGCATTTAAAGATCTTAACAAAGATATGCTTATTTGAAAATAGAAAAAAAAAAAGTTTTACCCTATGAGATGGGTTACATAACCAAACCATGATTGAAAAGTAATACTGTCCTTAATACTTTATAATTTTATTAAGGTCATGATTGAAAGGTAATATTGTCAGATCATAAACACTTGAAAGATACAATATTTCATTAGCAAACACATTTTTCTTTATTTCTTGATTCGGGGGCGGGGGGAAGTTTTCTCATAATTTAAGAACCTTATTCTATCTTTTAAACTAGACATTTTTGTTCCTGCAGATATGGCATACTAATGCTAGTGTTTCAAAATCCCAAGATGTTGGATTCTGTGCAATGTATGTTTAAAACCAATTCTACATACAGAAAAAGTCAAATGTTAAGATCAAACTAAACCAATGTGAATATACTATTTAATTTGAGAGGATTTCCTCTTGGGTGGAATTTATAGATTCTCTCCTTATATAGAAATCCATAAATAAGCTTTAAACTTAGAGCTAATTTTCTGACATTCACACTAAAAATGTAACTAAAACATCCTATCTCTTGACTGACGTCCAACTTATTCACTAAACCTAATCTAGAACATATGGATGAATTGGTCTTGATGATATAAAAGTTTCATCTTACAATTTTAGTGGCTGGTAAAAGAAACAGGATTAGGCTCTACATAAAAAAACTTATTTAATGCCCACATGCTTCAAAACTATGAGTAATATTTTTATCACAGTATTGTTAAAACTAGGCAATCAACAGATGTTTAAACTAATTAATATATTTTTGGTGCTCACAGGTTACAATCACTTACTTCTTCTGGTGGGCAATATGATATAACTGGCCAGTAGTTGCAGTAGGCAATGATAAGAAAATGATAAGAAAATTATACATACAGAAAACTATGGACAATCTTGTTTAACACTCTAAACAAAAATTACTCCTTTTTTAGAAAACTAATTGCAAACTTTCAGACTTATAGAGTAGCTATTTTCCACCAAACTTTTACATGATTATAAACAATGTATCTATGAAAGTCTTACATTTTAATTAATATATTTATTTTTGTTTGTATTCTAACTTATTAAAATGTTTGTAGACTCATGAATTTGAAAGTCTCCCATAGTTTCACTCTGTATACCTACATCCGAAAAATTGAATAATAAAAAAACAAGAATAGCATGCAAAATATTATTTTTCTGAGAAAGTAACTTGACCATAGTAACAGTAGGGTCATGTTTCTTAAGGAATACCAATTTATAATTTTTCATTGAGAGAAAATATATTATTAATTTAAAATATAACAAATTTTTAACTGCAAATAGGCAAGAAAAGGTGCCTAGAATTCAGCCTTTACTATTGTTTATGAAAAACATATATAGTTACATTAATACACGTTTTTCTACTTTAAGTTTAATAGACATGTTTATCAGGGTAGTGCCAGCTGGTTAAGTACCATTAAGGAATTAGTAAAAAGGGTGAGTTATATTATTTAATCATGAATTCACAAAGTAGTTAGCACAGTCATAAAAAATGATCATAACTATTTAAAGATATGATGCATAAATTACCAAAAAAAAATTTCCCCTAACTCTCAGTAGGTTTTGTGTTCAATTAATTACCAAAATCTACCACTGAAATTGGTTTTGTGGAATTCTCTAGAAATATGGGAAAATAAATTAAACCAAATTGTGCTTATTAGAGCAGTCATGTGGAAATAGAAGTGACCCCCAAAATTAAGATATAAGTTTTAGACATACCATAAATTTCAAATTAGCTATAGAAAATGAAAAACACATTTCATCATGGAGGTACATATCCTATGGCCAGACACAGGTCCCCAATTTTTCTCCCTAACTGTTTTCCATAAAATGTGATGTGAAAAATTGAATGGCGATGAATTACTACCATTTGTTTGCATCTTGGCTGAGAAACAATTTCAAATACTTGATCATTTTGAGGAACTGTGTGAGATCTCTGTATTTTCAAGCCAGCACTCTTGGAAATCTCCCAACCCTCTTAATTATCTGGCCCAATTCATAAAAATAGCATGCTGTGATAGTATCAAAGACATTGAAGATATTCAACTTTAGCAAGAATCTAGTGGGCATGATAGATAAATGAATAGGAGAGTCATGTGATTTTATTAAAATGTATTTCTGTTTAAAGTATATGTTGTATGAAAAAATCTATATATGCATTTGATTACCTAAAAATCATTTCTCAATTTCATTTCTTTATGAACGACCATTATTGCTTATAAAATAAACATCTGAAATATTGATAGGAAGAATGAAGTTACCCTAACTGCCTCGTCAATATCCTTTTTCTTCACCTTTCTTAAATAAGTCCAATATATTTGCATTGGCTATGGGGCTAATCATTAGTAATTACTTCCTCAAATTCATTTACAGATGGAGGAAATAATGGCATGAGATTCCCTTGTTCAAAGAATGTGAAAGTACATGTCTGTGACATTTGCCTACCTTCTCATTCTGTCTGGCTTGCTGACACAATTCATTGAAGTAGAATTTTTGCCCTGAGCACGAAAGGACAAAAGCCCAAGCCAATTTAAAAGAGCAGGAAGCTAAGAAGAGATTGTGGGATACTAATGAATTATGACTCAGTCATTTGCAGTGTAATAGAGGTCATGGTGCCACCCAGGTCCGCCCCACCCCAAGTAACTGAGGCACTCATTCCCCCAGCTTCTGAGAAATCTCAGCTGAGTCCCACTCCTGGACTCGCCCTCAGCTGAAGTGAAATACGTTTTCCAAGGCCAACTTCCCAGTGCTGCTAAGATCCAATAACTGGTTGATGCAGAGATGACATGGTATAAAACCCCATCCTCTCACCCCAAGGTGAAAGTATATTTAAGTTATATTCCAGCTTCAGTGCTCCTATATTATGGGCTAAGACCTTGAATGCAGCTTTATCATTGTATAATTTTTCTTCTGCCCAAATCTGTTCCCTTTATATTAATACCACCAGTATTATGACAGTATTATGAAGTAACCTTTCTGCATGCAAATCTCCTGCAAGTCTCAATGTCTGCAACTACTTAGGGTTTAGTAGTCCCTAAATTGTAAAAGGGAAACATGTATTTAATAAGCATCTGCTATGCTTTCATCTTTACAACTAAACAAGTACTCACAGTGTATATTTTCTAACCTATAACAAAATACTGTGCATAAATATTTTTTATTATTTTAATGTTCTTAAAAGAGTTACAGTTAATTGTAATAATTCAGAGATCATAACTTATAGGATGTAGTATTACATTTTGAAAGTGAATTTCATAATAAATGCAACAAATAAATGCAAAATATTTTTGACAAATTTAATGTGACATCTTAAAAATAAAAAGTAAGGATGATATTAATGTTGCTACTATTTTATGTCACACTTTAGTATAATAAAGTAAAACTTGTTCAAGATATTATATATAGTGTAAAAATTATCAAGAATTCTCTCAACCCCTGAAAGCCATCTTTTGAGTATTCTGGGTTTTCTTTTGAATGTAAAAAATTAAAGCACTTTCTAAAACTTCTTAAAAACGTATTTTACAAAGCAAACTACATATAAATAATGACATGTACAAAAGAGGCGGGGTGCTGGGGGAAAAAGTAAATAAAAATAGATATGAAAAACTACCTGAATATTGACATAAAAGGTGTATTGATTTAGCCAAAACTAAAGAGGGTAAGTTAGATATAAAATATGTAAAGTAGATTAGAAAAATGTATAGACCTTCTGAACTTCCAATGTAAGCAAAAGTCCCTTCTAGTATAAATCATCCTATGTCTTATAGACAAAACTCTATTCTGGGTGATGTTTTAAAGATCTGGTAAATTATTCATATTAACACTATTCCAAAATTCAAATACATTTTTGTATTCACTTGTTATTCACATAGAAAAAATTAATCCACAATACTATACTTTTCCATTAATGCCACAAGAATGAAAACTTTACTTGATATGTATTTCCTTAAAAAAAATACTTTGACAAACAGATTCTCTTCTGTCTCTCTGTCTCTCTCATCCTCTTTCTTGCTCTCTAGTAAAAGCACTAAATGTCTTATAAATGATAACATGACTTCCAGTTACAATACAAAAAAAAATTTTAAATGGAAATGAGTAGTTAAGAAAAACTATTTTTTCTATCATATTTCCTTAGAAAAAATTAGCATTAGTCGTGTCTTTTGTTTATCCGTTCTCCTCGAAAAGATAACTGAGCATTTACTGATTATGAAAATAAATGGATGACAAAGCCAACAAACACAGTTTCTAAGAAGCTGATAAATAGAAAAGCACATTGTTAAGAGAAGAAAAATTGCCCCTACATTCTTATGAAAAGATTATAAAGAATGACCTTGAAGTAAATGCAATCTCTATTGCAATAAACAAGAAAAGCAATAATGATCAAGTAAATAGTAATATTTCTAGTGTAATTTTTGTATCAATGGCTATTTATTAAATTATACCTTAGGCTAATTTATCTCACAGTCAGTTTTAATTAAAACATCTGTTCACACTCCAAGGTAGACTATGAATGATTAATTTGCTTGCCTGGCTTTCGTTTCTGTGTAGTTTCCAATCAAAGATATTCATTAGGTATAATGGCATCTTAATTTGTTCAAATTAATTAATTCATATTATCAAATAATCGAAAAAGAACTAAACATGAGCAATAATATGAAAAGATCAAATAAATGAGGAATCAAAGAAGACCCCCTCAGAGAAAATCAGGAGAGCTTGCTCATCACTCGAGCGTCTCTCATGGCAGGACAAGTGCGCTGTTTATCCTTGCTTATTTCTCAAAGGACAGCCTGGTAGTTTTATTCCAACAGGAAATGAGTCAACACAAATAAGATTAAAACATTGGGATACATAAATATATGCCTAAGTTCATGTATAAGGGTTTATTTATTTCAACTACTCTTATTTAATTTTTATATGGTTAAATTAGTATTTTCTTTGAAAAAAGGTTATGTTAGTCTGAAGTTTCTTAACTTATTCTGAAAATAATGTGTTTTGACTTGTATTGACAGCGAATAACATGAAGAAGAACGAGGAGGGGAAGAAGAAAAAGATATAGACTCTTCAATTTAGGAAATAAACTGAAGATAATTAACCAATTGGCTTGATCTATGATTTCAAATACATCTACAGAAGTTACATTTGATATATTTTGTAATGTAATAAAATTATAACAAATTTAAAAACCTAATTGGTTTTTATTAGCAATTCTAAAACTGGGCAGCATGTCATTCTATGAAATAAAATGAGTGCCCCTCTGGATGCAGCAGAAGAGTTGGTTGTTGTAAGGTGGGAACAAAGAACTAGAATAATAAAATATAATAGGTTCATGAAGATCAGGTTACTTCAAGATACTTTCCCCCTGAAGGTTAAAGCAGATGGGACTTCCTTATTACAATGGTTCAAGTTGTCTGGGCCCTTTCCAATTAGTTGCTGTGAATCTCCTCTTTTCAGGAAAAATTGGTCTGTCTGGGGCTTTATCTGCTTTCTTAAAGTTTCAGTCTGATTACGTGGATGGTAGCATGAATGACTCAATTTGATTTTGTCTGTAGGGGACTAGTGTAGGAGCTCAGTCCAAAACAATGCCTCTCATAAATTTTATTTACCAGTATAAATAAGCCAGGATTATTGAAATAAATACTTATTTTATAATAAAGCAAAGTAATGAACATTTTGTAAATTAAAACATATTTGTGAATAAAATTATACAATAATGGGATTTTTTTCTTTTAAAAGACAAAGGTTTATATGTGTATCATACTATGCAATTTGAAATCTTTACCTATAATAAAGTGCAGTAATTTTTGGAGACCTTTCTACCTATTTTTTATATATCTAAGCTTCTTTTCTTACTTCTTTGAACATCCCTACTTAATATTCATTCATTTGAATAAATATTATACTTAAAAATCACAGTGTAATCAGATAAGTACAAAATAAAAACACAATTACCAGATGTAATTATTTTACTTCTAAAATACCTGAACAACTTAAATAATCTCTTGGAACTGACAAAGAAGGTTGCATCCTGTCATTAAAATGTTAATGTAAATAAATGATTATATTATATTTTATACAGTTAGCTCACAATTTCAGTTACAGATAATTTTAGCAATACACAGGATAATTTTAACACCAGTTTTGATTTAATGGCTTTTTCCCATAATTGCTAAATGTATGTGGTTTCAATTTTTTCATCTTGTAGGACTTTTCCTCACAATCATTTATAATCCAAGGTTGTTAGCAGCAATCTGAAAAAAAAATGCAATTATCCTCAATAAGTGCACAGCTGAATTGATGAACTTGACTTACATAAATTCCTCCAAAATTACAATAATTACCTTAACCATTTTAAAATTTAAATTATCATTAATACACATACAATAATTGGTATACATTTCTTATTTTCTATTCACAGTTTTCCAATGGAGGCCAGGTAAAAGATTTTCCTCATTTGCACAATAAAAAGAGAACCTTGCCATCAGTTTATGATCTAAATTAGTCCATCTACATATTTATTACACAGGAGACAGTATGCCTGACAGGAGAGAAGCCATAAGGTAAAAAACAGTTTGCACCCTGTCTTCTACTATGCCAGAGCAACTATCACCTCCTGTTCCTTCTGTGCTCCAGGCAACATGAAGGTGGAGTGAGGAGAAAAGTGGCAAACTTTGGCCCCTCAAGAGGAAAGAAAACCATCTTAGACATTCGAAGAAATCCAATGTTTATCTGTAATGAATTATTTTCATTTTTATTTTTATTTGGTAATATTTCAACAGAATCTGACTTTCTTTTTCTATGTATTGTCTATATTTCTGAGAGATTTTACTGTTATTATATTCTTTAGGTTTACGGGTGATATTCTAAATTAAAAGTTCTTATGGATGGAATAACTTTTATAAGAATAGGGATATTTCAATGCGAACAACATATAATTTAAATATCAATCTATGATGGTGATAAGGGGGATGTTGCCAGGTTGGGGACCTATCTAAGGAAG